>JAWQFJ010001454.1:22500-183340 GCA_034096865.1 Theodoxus fluviatilis | reverse complement strand
GTATTGTACATTTGAGACCAGAATCAAAATTTGGCAGAACTCACCAGGAAAATATAAGAACAGTGGTCTGACTTCCTGCACAAGTGCATAGTCAGCTCCTCAACCTCTCCTCACCTATTCAAACCCTGTCTTTTAACATGCTGATGTAGGCGAGCAAGCTTTGGCGTTTGATTATGTGCGAGTTGCAGTGCTGTGGTTCTATCCCTGGGATGGGAGAACTCTGGATTATAAATTTCTTGCAATTCCCAATCGGCTGCTACCATGTGTTGTTAACATGTGTTGCAACCCTGTGAGTATGCATGAATGATTATTAATTTCTATAACAACAAATGTACTCAAACTTTATTTCCAAAATAACCATCTCCCATGAACACTTCCATCAATGATATGTTCCAAAGCTGAATTAAGCCTATAAAGTTATTACAAAGCTTTCATCATGCATTCCACATATCTAAAAATTAAAACGCCATTCCTTGCCTTTTATGACAGAAGAAGCATTTCCTGCGATTTCCTGCTATTTCAAGGAATTTCAGTGCCTTTGCTTCCATGTTTCACCAAAATATGTCACCTACGTTTGGAGTTGTTACAATTGGAGTTGTTTACATTTGGAGTTATTTATCAAGGCAAGGTAGAGATAATAAGCTTTGGAGCATAAGTGCTGGTCAGCAAGTGCAATGTATGTGAGCATGCACACCCTTGTGCAAGTATGTGTGCCTGTATAAGGATGTGCACGTGTGAGTGCCAAGATGTGTGTGTGTGTATGTGTGTGTGTGTATGTGTGTTTGCATACGTGATTGTGTCTCTCTGTATATGTATATGTGTGTGTGGGTGTATGTGTGTGTGTGTGTGTGTGCACGCGCACACGCACAATTGTATGCGTCTGTGTGTCTGTGTATGAGTGCATGTGTTCATGAGTGTATATGTGTGTGTATGTATATGTGACCCTCCACCACGGAATGAGACGCTTTGTCCCTGGAACCATTCGGCGCTAGCACTGGAAATAGGTACAAGGGGTGTGGGTTGTCGATTTTGAGTTTTTGGTTGTTTCTGATTCAGTAATCCTTTATCTACAATGTCAGCGAGTTTCATTTACCAAATCTGTCTCTAAATACGTTTAAATACTTAATTTATGCAAGAGGGGTTTCAAAATAAATACTTCATTAAATATTCATAATTTAAAATGCTTGTATCTCAAAAACTACTCAACCGATTTCAATAATGTTTTCACCATTTCGCAGCTTTTTGGATCCTTTTTGTAAGACCTGATATCACTCTATGCATTCAAAACCTTCAATCTGATTGGTTCGCTTAACTATGGACCATATGGGAGAGGGAAGGAACCAGCCAATCGGAGCGCAGCTTAGAGTGAGCCTCGAGGTGTTAGCGCTTCTGCCTTCAACGCGCCACGCTTCCGTGCCTATCGTGATTTCGACTCACTACTGCTGATTTTTCGACGGAAAACAAGCATACATGAAAATATTTTCCGGTAAACTTGTAAATTTATAGTGTATTACTGATTTCTTGTGTCAGATTGATGTAAATCAACAGATCGAGATCACTTTCAGTGGCCACGGAGCCGATCTCAACCCACAAGTTGAATTTCATTTACATTAATTTTGCCGAAGATGAATGTGCAGACTTGAGAGAATATTCAGCTCTCTGCTGTACATCTCGCATTGCTTGTTTGAGAAATATTTGCATTAAATGAACAGTAATGATGAAATGACTTCAAATAGTTGGACTGGCTCTGAAACTACACATTGTATGTGATTGTTTTCAGGTCGAGGCCGCATCAACATTGCTTGTAAATAGTTTTGTATGTTTCTTTGAATAAAATACTTTGGAATCTAATAGCATCATCAGTTCCCATTGTGGCGTATAAATAGTTTAACAATCACTGTGCACCCCCACCCCCACCCCACACTTTACTACACAAACATTTTAGTGTAATTTTTGTGTTTCTTGGACCTGTGCACATTAGCACTGATTTTAAAATTATTATGAATAGGTTTTTGATCAGTAAGTCATTGTGACAATTTATCCGTGAACGTACATTTTCGTGTATTTTCTGAAACAATGTTGACAATAAACTACTTTAGGTTTCAAACTGAAAATTTGTGTGTTAGTTTTTTATGTTATGTTGTATGACTGTGCCAAATTTCAAAGAAATGCATGCATGGTTGCTAAGGAAACTGTTGTGCTGAAGTTTCAAAACTTTTATTTCAATTTTTCTCAGAAACACATTTCCGAGGGTAAGTATATTTAAATACCTGTAACTCGGAGACTAATTGTCCGATTTTCAAACGGTTTTCACCATTGTGATTGCCATTTAACCCTCTGGACGCCATTAATTTTTCACAGATTTTACTCCCTGCAGCCAGTTATTTTCTGGACGTGCCCCAAAACCGAGACCCCTCTTCTGTTTAAAAATATACAATTATTTTATTATTTGCTATAGAGGCAAAATTTTTGGAGGAAAGATGGAAAATTGAATGCTCTCTCTGATAGACACACTGAAATTTATGTCCATGCAATACAATATGATTTAAAAATAAACTGAGACAACACAAATTAAAAAACGTGTCGAGTGACAGGCTGCCACTGAATCACTCGAGAATAAATTCCCGCATCGCTTCCTTTCTTCACCCTCACTTGACCAGCGTAGCGATTCGTTTTGTCGATCATCAAGCCAACGACTTTATTAGTTGAAATAGAGATAAAAAGCATCCGATTTAGATACCTCATCGGGCACATGTTGAGGAGGGTCCATGCGCGAATTTAGAAGTTACCGATCGAGGTAGACACGTTGTTGCGCGATTTCAATTGCGCACGCTGGCTCAGAAATGATTGAGTTCGATTCTGATGAAGAGCGAATCTTTGAAATATTGTTCGATTCTGACTCGGAAGAAGAATTCCATGGCTTCACAGAGGAAGATTTGGTTAAGTTTGCCACAGCAACCAAGAGTGGTCACACGCAGACGGAATCTTAGACTGCGCTGGTTCAACTTCGATTTTGTCATCGGAGTCACTGTCTGCGGCAAACTCGACCAAATCTTCCTCTGTGAAGCCATGGAATTCTTCTTCCGAGTCCGAATCGAACAATATTTCGAAGATTCGCTCTTCATCAGGATCGAGCTGAGTCATTTCTGGGCCAGCGTGCGCGATCGAAATCGAGCGGCAGCGTGTCTACCTCGATCAGTAACTTAAACATTTGATCTAAATTCGCGCACGTGCAGTGAAACAATATGGTGACTATTATTATGAAAGCGAGGCTCTTCTGTGCAGTCTCCATGCGTAGAGAGCTCTCACAATCCCAAGATTCATAGCAAACAGCGCCAGATTCAAACATGCCTATCAGTTTGTCAACTATAACCGCCGACGGCTGTGAGGGGAGGTAACTACTTCGGCGGTTATGACCGCCGACGGCGCTCAGAGGGTTAAAATACTTTCAGACAAAGTAAAAAACTGAAAATGGCCCAGGGGGACAGTGGTGGAGGGTCACATATGTCAGTGTGTGTGCACCTGCATGCATGTATTTGTAAGTTGTACCTGCATGTGTGTGTGTGTGTGTGCATGTGCATGTGTGTTTGTACGAGTGTGCGTGAGCATGCCTACCAGTGTGAGTCCTTTGTCAGCCCTGCACGCTTGCCCTTGGTTTGGACCTGCTCATCCCGACGGTGGTTGGTGATCACCCCTCCCAGGTCAAAGGCCGCTGGAAGAAGCATTTTATTGCAGTAATTAATCCACCCCGAGTATAAATCCATTCCAAATACTGGGCCATATCACACAGCTCTAAGTGATATCCACCCCAAGTGTGAATCCATTCCAAATATTGGGCCATATCACACAGCTCTAAGTGATATCCACCCAAAGTGTGAATCCATTCCAAACACTGGGCCATATCACACAGCTCTAAGTGATATCCACCCAAAGTGTGAATCCATTCCAAACATTGGGCCATATCACACAGCTCTATCTAAGTGATATCCACCCAAAGTATAAATCCATTCCAAATACTGGGCCATATCACACAGCTCTATCTAAGTGATATTCACCCCAAGTGTGAATCCATTCCAAACATTGGGCCATATCACACAGCTCTAAGTGATATCCACCCAAAGTGTGAATCCATTCTAAACGCAGGGCCATATCACACAGCTCTAAGTGATATCCACCCAAAGTGTGAATCCATTCAAAATGCAGGGCCATATCACACAGCTCTAAGTGATATCCACCCAAATTATGAACCCATTCTAAACACTAGGCCATATCACACAGCTCTATCCCAGTCAATTTTACTTGTGCTACAGTGCAATGATTTGTCTCTATTCATCAGTCAATTCAGCTGTTGGGGTCTTGCCCCTTGTCTCACCATCATCAGTGTGTTTGCTGTTGCCAGGGCTGCCGTCAGCAGAGATGTACAGGACCATGGCTCCATTGGGTGGGAGCTCCTTGAAGGCAGAGGCCAGGAAGGTGTTGAGCTGGGAGTAGGTGGGCTTGTACAATAGGTACTTGTGGGGGTTTTCCCGCCTGGATGAGCGGTCCCCGTTCTCCTGTGGACATCCCATTGCACCAGACTTACTGCACAGGGCAGTCTCTCAATGAGGCACAGGTGTTTGTTTTCTGTGTGTGTGTGTGTGTGTGTGTGTGTGTGTGTGTGTGCGCGTGTGTGTGTGTGTGTGTGTGTGTGTGTGTGTGTGTGTGTGTGTGTGTGTGTGTTTGTGCATGTGAGTACATACATGCATACATACAAGCATTACTCCAAACAGTTAGAAGTGTATCAGCACTGGGCATAGCGGCATGCAGTGCCATGGGACTTACAAAAGGCTGCCGTCCAGGGGCAGGGGAAGTGTCATAGATCTGGTTGTTGAGGTCCTCCTGAGGCTCGCGTTCCAGAGTCTGCAGCATGCGGAACATGTCCAGTGTCAGCTCACTGAACTTCACCTGCAACACAAGACAGATAAAACTCTTCAAGCAGTCAGCTGAACTTCACCAGCAACACAAGACAGACAAAACTCTTCAAGCAGTCAGCTGAACTTCACCAGCAACACAAAACAGTCGCAGCACATGGAATTTGTATGGACTTAGTGCCTCCACTTATGGATCACAGAGAACCATCCAAGACACTGGTCACAACTCCATGCCAGTCACAGTTCCATGCCAGTCCCAACTCCCGTCCAATCACAACTCCAGGCCAGTCAGATAGTGCCAGTCACAACTCCATGCCAGTCAGACAGAGCCAGTCACAACACCATGCCAATCAGACAGAGCCAGTCATATTTCCATGCATGTCAGAGAGTGCCAGTCACAACACCATGCCAGTTAAGATAGTGCCAATCATAACTCCAGGCCAGTCAGGCAATCTCAGTCACAACTCCATGTCAGTGTGATAGTGCCAGTCCCAATTCCATGTCAGTCACAACTCCATGCCAGTCAGACAGAGCCAGTCACAACTCCATGCCAGTCAGACAGAGCCAGTCACAACTCCATGTCAGTCAGACAGAGCCAGTCCCAATTCCATGTCAGTCAGAGAGAGCCAGTCCCAACTCCATGTCAGTCAGAGCCAGTCCCAACTCTCCATGTCAGTCAGACAGAGCCAGTCCCAACTCCATGTCAGTCAGACAGAGCTAGTCCCAACTCCATGTCAGTCAGATAGAGCAAGTCACAACAGATGGTTACTGGCAAAGACAGAAGTCATTTAGCTCAGTAGGAACTTCAACAAAAGCACAGCATGTAAAGTATTAAATAAATATACATACGCACACACATAGACAGCCAACCAGCTAGGAGACTCCCTTAGCGTAACTGCACACTGCATATGTTTGCAAACACATGCACACACACACACACACACAGACACACTAGCACACACACACAGACACACTCACACACAACACGAAAGGGTACACATATACATGTGCATCAGAAGATAGCCTCCAAAAGCAGGACAGCAGAGCAGTTCACCTGTTCATGGCAGTTGCCTACGATGAGGATTTCCTGCAGGGTCAGGTAGACAGGTGTGCCTTTCTCCAGGGGAGGTGTGTTCAGAGGCGTGAGGCGGTGGGAAAGTACAATCGGTGAGGAATCTATGTCAACCACATTGATGATGTTGTCTGCCTGCAGTTGGAAAGCATCACATGTGCATTACAGTATTTCATCACAAATGAAACATCACACCTGCACTACAGTATTTCATCACAAATGAAACATCACACCTGCACTACAGTATTTCATCACAAATGAAACATCACACCTGCATTACAGTATTTCATCACAAATGAAACATCACACCTGCACTACAGTATTTCATCACAAATGAAACATCACACCTGCATTACAGTATTTCATCACAAATGAAACATTACACCTGCACTACAGTATTTCATCACATTTTCAGACTGGTGACTCAGGGAGTGTCTACACACCAAGACAAGAATGGGTGTCCATGTAGGACTTACCTCAATGAAGGCTTTGATTTCACACAGCACCAAGTTCCACTCAGTCTGGTCATCAGGCTCATATGTTGAAATGTAATCATCAATCTGCTTGGCAAGCTCCTGGCAAGGCAGAGTGCATCAGATCAAGGACTGACAAACTCTTCTCCTTCAGTACAGTGCAACTCTTAATCAAATGGCAAGAAGACAGGATGTGTTACTATTGGACTACTGACCCTGTCTGATGCCCAACACTTTTTCTGTCTGTCTTACCCAGGGTGTCTAGCTTTGTATTCTGAAAAACACCTCAAAGATAAGGGATGAGGGGAAAACCCTGCAAACACACAGATTTTCTTGAAACATGTTAAAACCGCAGCACCATGTTTGCGGATGTTGGCTTTATATTAGGAACAGGATGGCTTTCACTGATCCAGACACAGACACCCATCTCCTTCACAGGCATCAGTCTCAAGACCTGTGAGTCCTACATCTGGATCATCTATGACAGGGTCACACACTTGTCTCCATCACAGGCATCAATCACAAGACCTATGAGAGTCCTACATCTGGATCATCTATGACAGGGTCACACACTTGTCTCCATCACAGGCATCAATCACAAGACCTATGAGAGTCCTACATCTGGATCATCTATGACAGGGTCACACACTTGTCTCCATCACAGGCATCAATCACAAGACCTATGAGAGTCCTACATCTGGATCATTTGCGACAGGCTCACACAAACATGCAAACGCCACTATGGTTATAATAGACATGTTTCTTGATCACAGTTCCTCTGATGGCCATGATGAATACTTGAGAATTACAGGTTTGACTCTAAAAGTATTTGAATATATAGATGACCAACACAGGTTGAAAAAGAGGAATACCAATTCTCTTCCTGCTTGTCTACAATAGCAATCACACGGGAAACTTTAACCCTAGATTTGTATCATTCCAGAACTTTCCTCACAGAAACAATGTATGCCATCCACTCTGTGTGGATTGCATGGATGCCTGCAAGCTAGTGTGATGACAACTAGGGAGATGAAGTGGAGGCCCCCCACCCCCAACCCCGAAAAAAATAAATTTCACTGAAAATCCTCTTTAAAACATAAATAGTGGATTCCCTGGGTGCTCATAGGGCAGGGAAGATGAGACAGCATGCATTTTATTGTTTTTCATCAATGTCTTTCTTTCTTTCTTTCTTTTTAGGAGAGAGGGGGAGATTTAAAAAGTGTAGGGTATGCATTTTTTTAAAGGTGTGCCTAGCAGTTTAATGAGTGACTAGTAACAACAGACACTAGAGTGCAGCTCAGCCCGACAGTCCAGTCATGACCACAACTCAGCATGCAGCCCTTGCTGCAGTCTACTCACCCTCACCAACTCTCGCACCAGTTTCATCTTCTTCAGTAACAAGCACACCACGATGAATCGCGCATAGTAGCGAAGCTTCTTCACCATCAGGTCAGGCCTGCAAAGTGGGAAAGGCATCCCTGGGTTTAGATGATATTGCATTACCAAGCAAAGATCAGGTGTGTGGACCTGTGGATTCTTGAGGCAAAAAAAGCACATTTCCAAAAACCAGCAGGTGAGGTGGTCTATTTGATCAGATCATGCTTGAATGTGTGCATCTCATAATCAATTACATCCCATGATAAATTACACCACATGATCAATAACACCACACGATCAGTGACACCATGGAGAGTTTACAACTTCTCTTCCAAACAGGCTCAATGATAATACAGAAGTTCCAGCTTTTGACTGAGAGGAGCACTACACTCACCAGGCCAAGCCAGCAAGTGACCACATCACAAGAGTCTGATACATTATCAAGCAATGCCATTGGTCACAGTATTTTCTCTCACTTCTAGGGTGGGTTTTCCCCCCCATTGCTACTACATTTGTTTCACATCATTATACATCAGTTTATAGCTGCACAGGAGACCCAGACAGTAATGCCAGGATGCTACACTACTTTGAATAAGCAATGAAATGACTACACAGACACAGGTTTGCTCTCACATCACCATCTCACCCATCATCCTCACTATGAGACAGACCACCAAGATGCACAGAGCACCATGCATGGGCAAAGCAAGACAGGCGCAGCACAGAGAGAATGAGTTACTCAGGGTCAGAAGCAAGCATTAAAAGCTGCCAGAGTAGCCACTGTTGCCACCAGCCGCTAATTACAGGAGCAGATTTGATCATGTTAGTAACTTTGTCCCTTTCTTGAAGAATTCAGCATATGATGGCACAGCAGCATTCAAAACATTTTGATGAACTGTTATTACACTTAATAAATAAATAAATAAACCAAAAATGCAGGGGAAATAAAATTTCAAAAACTAATTTGACAGCATACCATCATAGATTAAATTATCAGAATTTTCTAAAGAGACATCTAGAAATTGATTTGCTGTGTTTAGGCATTTGCATATTTGTGTTGGATGAACTGGACTTCTGTGTATTCCAAGTGCCAGTGTTATGTACATGTAAAGACTTTTCCGTCTTCTTTTGATGACACCATATTTAATGCCCTGGGTCCCAAAGAGAGCAACAGTCAGTCAATGAAAGATCTGGCATTAGTTATAATATAAAATGTATTTCACCCAAAGACGTCTTCTGATGTGATGGCCCTTGATTTATTAAAAACAGAAAGAAAGAACACATATTTTGCAATCAGTGCACGACATTCAAGTGGTCATAGCCATAAATGCCATCAAATCATGGCCTCAGAAAGGACAAGTTTCTACCAGCATCAAGACTTTTGGTCAAATTGATTTTGACCTGCTCTGCACTTTGCTACAATTTAAAGCAGAAATACATTTACCATCTGGAGAGCATTCTACACGAGATTCAGTCATGATGAAATGATCAAACATCATTTACACTCCCGCCTCTCCGCATCACCTCATCCACGGCAGAGTTCTCAAGTCCTGCAGCTGCTTCTGCTAAAATCCCATTTAAACTTCTCCAACAGAGAAACCTAGAAATGGCCTAATTGGTGATTATCACCAGTGACTTGTGCTCCATAAGTCATTAAGGCTTGTTACAAGAGCCAAGATATGCACAGCCAAGCCACATTCACTTGTGGACCACAGCAGAGGCATAATGCAAGTATGTCAGCTTACTATTCTGTGCCATTCAGCCACCTCTCGACTCTCACCCCACCTTTAGGCCTCTTCCCATCTCAAACCACCCAGGAAAGGACATGACATACTCCAGTCAGACATAGATTGTGAAGTGACAGCGGTTTGGGCAGGGAGTGGGCATGGAAACAGGGTTTGGGCAGTGGAGCAGGGAGTGAGTAGGGGAGCAGGGGGTGAGTAGGGGAGCAGAGGGTGGGTAGGGGAGCAGGGGTTGAGTAGGAGAGCAGGAGATGAGTAGGGGAGAGGGGGTGAGTTGAGGAGAAGAGGGTGGGTCAGGGAGAGGGGGTGGCTAGGGAGCAGGGGGTGAGTAGGACAGCAGGAGGTGGGGAGGGAGCAGGGGGTGAGTAGGGGAGAGGGGGTGAGTTGAGGAGAAGGGGGTGGGTAGAGAGCCGTGGGTGAGTAGGAGAGCAGGAGTGGGTAGGGAGCAGGGGGTGAGTATGGGAGAGGAGGAGAGTTGGGGAGATGGGGGTGGGTAGAGAGCCGTGGGTGAGTAGGAGAGCAGGAGTGGGTAGGGAGCAGGGGGTGAGTATGGGAGAGGAGGAGAGTTGGGGAGATGGGGGTGGGTAGGGAGCAGGGGGTGAGTAGAAGAGAGAGAGTGAGTTGGGGAGAAGGGGAGTGGGTAGGGGAGAGGGAGTGGTTAGGGAGCAGGAGGTGAGTAGGAGAGCAGGAGGTGGGTAGGGGAGAGGGGGTGGGTAGGGAGCAGGGGGTTGAGTTGGGGAGAAGGGGTGGGTAGGGGAGAGGAGGTGGGTAGGGGAGCAGAGGGTGAGTAGGGGAGCAGGAGGTGAGTAGGGGAGCAGGGGGTGAGTAGGGGAGCAGGGGGTGAGTACGGGAGCAGGGGGTGAGTAGGGGAGCAGGGGGTGAGTAGGGGAGCAGGGGGTGAGTAGGGGAGCAGGGGGTGAGTACGGGAGCAGGGGGTGAGTAGGGGAGCAGGGGTGAGTAGGGGAGCAGGGGGTGAGTAGGGGAGCAGGGGGTGGGTAGGGGAGAGGGGGTGGGTAGGGAGCAGGGGGTGAGTAGGGGAGCAGGGGGTGAGTAGGGGAGCAGGGGGTGAGTAGGGGAGCAGAGGGTGAGTAGGGGAGCAGGAGGTGAGTAGAAGAGAGGGGTTGAGTTGGGGAGAAGGGGGTGGGTAGGGGAGATGGGGTGGGTAGGGACTGGGGGTGAGATGGGGAGCAGGGGGTGAGTTGGGGAGAAGGGGGTGGGTAGGGGAGAGGGGGTGGGTAGGGAGCAAGAGTGGGTAGGGGAGCAGAGGGTGGGCATGGAAGCAGGGGGTGGGGGGCATGGAAGAGGGTGGGCAGGAGAGCAGGAGTGGGCATGGAAATGGGGGTGGGCATGGAAGCAGGGTGTGGGCAGCGGAGCAGGATATGGGCAGGGGAGCAGGGGTGGGCATGGAAACAGGGGATGGGCATGGAAACAGGGGTGGGCTGGGGAGCAAGGAGTGGGCATGGAAACTGGGGGTGGACATGGAAGCTGGGGGTGGGTAGGGGAGCAGGGGGTGGGTGGGTGAGCGGGGTTGTAAGGAGTGGGCTTGGAAGCTGAGGATGGGAATGGAAACAGCCGCAAGGCATGGAAGCAGGAGGTGGGGATGAAAGCAGGGGGTGGGCATGGAAACAGGGCGTGAACATGGAAACAGGGGGTTAGTAGGGGAGCAGGAAGGGGAGGGGGTGGGGTAGAGGAGAGGGAGTGGGATGGGGAGCAGAGGGTGGATAAAGGGCCAGGGAGAGGGCATGGAAGCAGGGGATGGGCAGGGGAGCAGGAAGTGGGTAGGGGAGCAGGAGGTGAGCAAGGAAGCAGGGGATGGGCGTGGAAGCAGGGGATGGGCAGGGGAGCAGGGAGTGGGTAGAGGAGAACGGGGTGTGCAAGGAAGCAGGGGGTGGGCATGGTAGCAATGGGTGGGCATGGATGCAGAGAGTGGGTATGGGAGCAGGGGGTGGGTAGGGGAGCAGGGGGAGGGTGGGGGAGCAAGGAGTGGGCATGGAAGCAGGGTATGGGCATGGAAGCTGGGGATTGGCAGGGGACCAGGGAATGGGCATGGGAGCAGGGTATGGGCATGGAAGCTGGGGGTGGGCAGGGGAGCAGGGGATGGGCAGGGGAGCAGGGGATGGGCAGGGGAGCAGGGGATGGGCAGGGGAGCATGGGATGGGCAGGGGAGCAGGGGATGGGCAGGGGAGCAGGGGATGGGTAGGGGAGCAGGGAGTGGGCATGGAAGCAGAGGGTGGGCATGGAAGCTGAGGGTGGGTATGGAAGCTGAGGGTAGGCATGGAAACGGGATGGGCATGAAAGCTGGAGTTGGGCAAGGGACCAGGGGGTAAGCAGGGGAGTAGGAGATGTCTATGGGAGCAGGGGATGGGTAGGGGAGTAGGGGATGGGCAGGGGAGCAGGGGATGGGTAGGGGAGCAGGGAGTGGGCATGGAAGCAGAGGGTGGGCATGGAAGCTGAGGGTGGGTATGGAAGCTGAGGGTAGGCATGGAAACGGGATGGGCATGAAAGCTGGAGTTGGGCAAGGGACCAGGGGGTAAGCAGGGGAGTAGGAGATGTCTATGGGAGCAGGGGATGGGTAGGGGAGTAGGGGATGGGTAGGGGAGTAGGGGATGGGTAGGGGAGTAGGGGATGGGCAGGGGAGCAGGGGATGGGCAGGGGAGCAGGGGATGGGCAGGGGAGTAGGGGATGGGTAGGGGAGTAGGGGGTGGGTAGGGGAGGTGGAGGTGGGCAAGGAAGCAGGGGATGGATAGGGGAGCAGGGGGTGGGTAAGGAAGCAGAGGGTCGACATGGAAGCTAGGGATGGGCATGGAAGCTGATGGTGGGCAAGGAAGCTGAGGGTGGGCAAGGAACCAAGGAGTGGGCAGGGGAGCGGGGGATGGGCAGGGGGGCAGGAGATGGGCAGGGGGTGGGCGGGGGAGCAGGAGATGGGCAGGGGGTGGGCAGGAGAGCAGGAGATGGGCAGGAGAGCAGGAGATGGGCAGGAGAGCAGGAGATGGGCAGGAGAGCAGGGGATGGGCAGGAGAGCAGGAGATGGGCAGGAGAGCAGGAGATGGGCAGGAGAGCAGGAGATGGGCAGGAGAGCAGGGATGGGCAGGGGAGCAGGGGATGGGCAGGAGAGCAGGAGATGGGCAGGAGAGCAGGAGATGGGCAGGGGAGCAGGAGATGGGCAGGAGAGCAGGGGATGGGCAGGAGAGCAGGAGATGGGCAGGGAGCAGGAGATGGGCAGAGGAGATGGCAGGAGAGGCAGAGGTGATGGCAGGAGAGGCAGAGGTGATGGCAGGAGAGGCAGAGGAGATGGCAGGAGAGGCAGAGATGATGGCAGGAGAGGCAGAGGCAGAGGTGATGGCAGGAGAGGCAGAGGTGATGGCAGGAGAGGCAGAGGAGATGGCAGGAGAGGCAGAGATGATGGCAGGAGAGGCAGAGGTGATGGCAGGAGAGGCAGAGGTGATGGCAGGAGAGGCAGAGGTGATGGCAGGAGAGGCAGAGGTGATGGCAGGAGAGGCAGAGGTGATGGCAGGAGAGGCAGAGGCAGAGGTGATGGCAGGAGAGGCAGAGGGGATGGCAGGAGAGGCAGAGGTGATGGCAGGAGAGGCAGAGGTGATGGCAGGAGAGGCAGAGGCAGAGGTGATGGCAGGAGAGGACAGAGGCAGAGGAGATGGCAGAAGAGGCAGAGGGGATGGCAGGAGGGCAGAGGCAGAGGTGAGGCAGAGAGGCAGAGGGGATGGCAGGAGAAGCAGGGAGATGGGCAGGAGAGCAGGAGATGGGCAGGAGAGAGGAGAGTGTGGCAGGAGAGCAGGAGATGGGGGCAGGAGAGCAGGAGTGGCAGGAGAGCAGGAGATGGGCAGGAGAGCAGGGGATGGGCAGGAGAGCAGGAGATGGGCAGGAGAGCAGGAGATGGGCATGGAAGCTGGGGGGTGGGCAAGGAAGCTGGGGGTGGGCATGGAAGCTGGGGGTGGGCATGGAAGCTGGTGGTGGGCATGGAAGCTGGGGGTGGGCATGGAAGCTGGGGGTGGGCATGGAAGCTGGTGGTGGGCAAGGGACCAGGGTGTGAGCAGGGGAGTAGGGGATGGGCATGAAACAGGGGGTGGGCAAGGAAAGAGGGGATGGGCATGGAAACGAAATGGGCATGAAAACAGGGGATAGGCATGGAAGCAGGGGTGGGTAGGAGAGCAGGGGGTGGGCAGGGGAGCAGGGGGTGGGCATGGAAACAGGGGATCTCGGGTTTTGCTTTTGATCCTACACCTCTCAAGTACGGAGTCCCTCAGGGCTCTGTTCTGGGTCCTCTGCTGTTTCTACTGTACACCCAACCACTCTTCAATGTAATTGACAGTCATTCAGTCTCTCACAGTGAATTTGCTGATGATACCCAGCTCTACAACTCCTCCCATCCCAGTCAAATCCACTCTCTTCTTTCTACCAGCGAACACTGTATCTCTGACGTGAAACAGTGGATGACCCAGAACAAGCTCCAACTCATTGACTCAAAAACTGAAGCACTCCTGGTGGGCGGTGGAGGCAAATCGGATCAGGCCCTCAAACTAACCATTGGTCACAGTGACATCGTCTTCTCTCAGTCTGTTAGAAATGTAGGCGTCATGTTTGACGATGATCTGTCAATGAGATCTCATGTAAGTAAACAAAGTCTGTCAGTTAGCATATTACGAGTTAAGGAAAATTAGTACCATTCGTCATTATCTTTCTCAGCAGGCCACCAAAACGCTCATCACATCACTTGTTCTGTCTTGTCTCGACTATGGAAACTCTCTTCTCGCTGGCATTCCCGACACTGTTTAACAAACTCCAGAAAGTTCAGAATTGTGCCACTAGGCTAGTTTTTTATGTCGCAAGCATACCCATGTCTCTCCACTCCTACATACACTTCACTGGCTCCCCATCTCTCAGAGGATATATAAACTTACTACATTGTGCTTCAAGGCCATCAACAACACCGCACCACAGGCTCTTACAGAAATTCTTACAGTCTACATGCCCTCCAATTCTCTATGCTCAGCTACTGACTCTAGAATGCTTAAGGTTCCCCGCCGTAATAAGAAAACTTAAGGACAGCGTGCCTTCTCCTTTATTGGACCTGTAACCTGGAATAGTCTCCCTCTCTCAATCCGTCATTTTGACACTCTGCCCCAGTTCAAAAGTGCTCTAAAGACCCACCTCTTCCGATCTGCCTTTCCCGCTAAGCTGCTTCACCCTACTTGACCTAGCCTACAAGTACTATGTATATTGTAGTTTGTTCTATTGGATCTTAGTTTTTTTAATTATTATTTATAATTATGTATAATGTGTGAGTTTTTGTAGGAATGTAGTGTTGAGCAGTTGTATGAGTTTTGATTCTTTAAATTGTAGACGCCATGAGCTTGCCTGTCAAGGAAAGGTATGTGCGTATGAAAAAAACTATTATTATAGGAATGGAAGCAGGGGGTGGGCATGGAAACGGGGGATAGGCATGGAAGCAGGGGGTGGGCATGGAAACAGGGGGTGGGCATGGAAACAGGGGGTGGGCATGGAAACAGGGGGTGGGCATGGAAACAGGGGGTGGGCATGGAAACGGGGTAGGTAGGAGAGCAGGGGGGTGGGCATGGAAACTGGGGGTGGGCATGGAAGCAGGGGGTGGGCATGGAAACAGGGGGTGGGCATGGAAACAGGGGGTGGGGAGGGGAGCAGAAGGGCATGGAAACAGGGGGTGGGTAGGAGAGCAGGGGAAGGGCATGGAAGCATAGGGTAGGCAGGGGAGCAGGGGGTGGGCATTGAAACGGGATGGGCATGGAAACAGAGGGTGGGCAAGTGACAAGAGGATGGGCAGGGGAGCTGGGGATGGGCAGGGGAGCTGGGGATTGGCAGGGGAGCTGTGGATGGGCAGGGGAGCTGGGGATGGGCAGGGGAGCAGGGGGTGGGCATGGAAACAGGGGGTGGGCAGGCGAGCAAGGAGTGGGCATGGAAACCAGGGGTGGGCATGGAAGCAGGGGATGGGCAGGTTAGCAGGGGTGGGCAGGGGAGCAGGGGGTGGGCAGGGGAGCAGGGGAAGGGCATGGAAACAGGGGGTGGGCAGGCGAGCAAGGAGTGGGCATGGAAACCAGGGGTGGGCATGGAAGCAGGGGATGGGCAGGTTAGCAGGGGGTGGGCAGGGGAGCAGGGGGTGGGCAGGGGAGCAGGGGGTGGGCAGGGGAGCAGTGGTGGGCAAGGAAGCAGGGGGTGGGGAGGAGAGCAGGGGAAGGGCATGGAAACAGGGAGTGGGCATGGAAGCTGGGGGTGGGCATGGAAACCGGGGGTGGGCATGGAAGCAGGGGATGGGCAGGTTAGCAGGGGGTGGGCAGGGGAGCAGGGGGTGGGCAGGGGAGCAGTGGTGGGCAAGGAAGCAGGGGGTGGGCAGGAGAGCAGGAGTGGGCATGGAAACAGGGAGTGGGCATGGAAGCTGGGGGTGGGCAGGGGAGCAGGGGAAGGGCAGGGGAGCAGGGGGTGGGCATGGAAACTAGGGGTGGGCATGGAAACCGGGGGTGGGCATGGAAGCTGGGGGTGGGCATGGAAGCAGGGGTCGGCAAGGAAGCAGGGGATGGGCATGGAAACAGGGAATGGGCATGGAAGCTGGGGGTGGGCATGGGAACAGGGGGTGGGTAGGACAGCAGGGGAAGGGCATAGAAACAGGGGGTGGGCAGGGGAGCAGGGGATGGGCAGAGGAGCAAGGAGTAGGCATGGGAAGTAGTGGTGGGCATGGAAACCTGGGGTGGGCAGGGGAGCAGTGGGTGGGTTGTGGTGTAGGAGAGAAAGTAATGCGTCAAAGCANNNAGTGGCACAATTCTGAACTTTCTGGAGTTTGTTAAACAGTGTCGGGAATGCCAGCGAGAAGAGAGTTTCCATAGTCGAGACAAGACAGAACAAGTGATGTGATGAGCGTTTTGGTGGCCTGCTGAGAAAGATAATGATGAATGGTACTAATTTTCCTTAACTCGTAATATGCTAACTGACAGACTTTGTTTACTTACATGAGATCTCATTGACAGATCATCGTCAAACATGACGCCTACATTTCTAACAGACTGAGAGAAGACGATGTCACTGTGACCAATGGTTAGTTTGAGGGCCTGATCCGATTTGCCTCCACCGCCCACCAGGAGTGCTTCAGTTTTTGAGTCAATGAGTTGGAGCTTGTTCTGGGTCATCCACTGTTTCACGTCAGAGATACAGTATTCGCTGGTAGAAAGATGGATGGATGGAGGGTGGGGTTTTACTGCCTATCAGCCTTTGTAGGCTATATAATTATAAGGCCAATAAGCATGAAAATCACTGGAACGGTTTAGAGTAAACGCAAATCAAGTCACGGTGTCCCTAGAACTTTTATTCGTCTCTTACGAATCGCATAGGGAGATGCGGTGGGTCAATTCTTACCCCAAACCCATTGACTATCAGTTACATTGGAGAGTGTTTGGGTGTACAGTAGAAACAGCAGAGGACCCAGAACAGAGCCCTGAGGGACTCTGTACTTCCAGGCAATGAGGTATAAAAGAAAAAGTTGTGGTTACAATAAAATAGCAACAACAAAAAAAGGGTTGGTAGATCAGAGTGACTTTCTTTTTTAAGTCGCCAGACTAAACATAAACCCTATCCAGTGGGTATAGCCACGGTCTGAGGGTCTGTGCGTTCAGAGCAGAACTGTTCTTAGTATCTGCTGCTTGGATTATTTAACTCTTTACGTCCAATAAGGAATTTCACAACTACAAGCCCCAGTCCTGTAAGATTGTAGAGAAAATGACACATTACACAGTTGGTTTGTTAAAAAAATTCTTATTTCTACAATATTGTATGGATCTGTGAGACATTTTTTGTGTGTAGTCAAAAATGAATGTTGGTCATTCTAAGATCAAGTACAAAGCAATTTTGATATTTTTCTTTGCATAATTTGCATGTAATTAGCACAATTACAGGTAAATAAATGCAAATAGACAAACAAGAAGGGCAAAGCCCACACAAATCACATGCTGAGAGGATGTGAAAAATAGCTGCTTTTTAAACACCATTTATGGCCCCTGCGATCTTGACCTTGAAGCAAGGTCAAGTCACTATGTATGTTTTTTTACGCCTTGTCAGCATACACCATCATGCCAAATTGGGTGTTGATAGACTTAATAGTCTCCGAGAGAAATCCAACGTTATTTTTTTACGGACGACAGGACACCCGGACGCCCGGACGGACGATACGGGCGATTACATAGACTCACTTTTGCTTCGCATGTGAGTCAAAAATTAAAATAAATATATAAACACTGTGTAATTTGTGATTCCTTGACATAACATTGGCAATCACTGGCTGTCTCAGCTCACATAGATTGCTTCAGCAGCAGCCATACTTTGGCACATGAATGACCCCCATCAGAAACAAAATGCCCAGAAAGGCTTTCATCTCCTTCATGGAGGTTTCAAATGAAATCATCATCTGATGATGAAGTCAAAATAATTTGCTCATTGAAGTCCAACAAACCACTTGTGTGGACACTGGAAACAGTTACATCACTCTGATCGGAGTCTCCAAGTCCAAGATATTTAGATCAAACCATTTCGATTAAAAACGAGTCCTTGAACAACTCACGGCTGTTTCAACCACTCTAGTTGGCCGCTGGTAACGGGCAAAACCTAATCTCCTTCACTCCTTGCATGACCTAAAAATAGCGCGACCTAGCTGCTTGAAGCCAGCATTCGTTGGTAAATGGAGCCACAGAGGTCTGTGTCACAACAGCGCTGAATGAGTGCATACATACGCATTGTTTTCAGATTTCCTTGAGATCACCATCTCACAATCAATGTCCGCCATCTTTGAAATGAGGAACGTCTGCCAAAAAATGAGCGAAAAATTCAAACAACTCAGCAGAAACGTATTGAAATCCATTGAAAAAATTCCCAGAGACGCAATAATCATCCGGACGTAGTGCAATAATTTTCTTCAGTCCTAGAGAGCTTCCCACCAGAGTAACCTCCCTTGGTATCTAACGCTTGATTCACGAGCAGTTACAAGTGGCATAGGATTTAGCCTCAGGAGCGGTACATAATTTGCTGTCATGTGATTGCTGATGCATTGTTACAAATGGCGGGCACGATTGTTTTGGTTAATTAAAATAACAATAAAAATTTAAAGTTGTGGAATGCATCCTTCACTTTGTGGCATTTTCGTGACAGTTGCATGATGGATGTCTGCAACTTGTTGTTTTGAGCTCGAAATACCAGGAGAAGGTGAGGTTAGTGATGAGGGAAGACCACTGGGTACACAAGCAAGTTCACTTGGTGCAGATGGCGGCAGCTTTGGACCAATCTGCATCTGGCAGATAAATCTCGAAATATGTTGAGCTACTGCCCCTGTATGCAAATGTGTTTGTTCACCAAATGAATATTTTGTTCCCTGTTAATTTTTTCTACCATAAAATGTGTAGTTTTGCCTACTGTACAGCTTAGAAAATAGTTTGCAATTTCCCCTCCAGATGCACCTGATTTGGCCCCAAAATGAAGAACTAAAGAACACTTAAAGTGCATATCAACTTCCACTAAGAAAGCCAGAATTTCTCTTCTATGGCCTGTATCATGCAGGTGACTGCAGCAGCCAACATTCACAAGCCTGCTAGTTCGCCCTCTCATGCTGCAGTCATGGTCTTGCTTGAGACTAGTTGGAGGCTAAAAATACAAATTGGCTACAGCACTGTGGGGGCTATGGTTTTTTTGTGGTTGTAATTCCAAAACAAGATTACAGATAACCTCCAAATGGAATGAATTGTTCCTTGGGTGTAACCTGACCTTGCACCAAATTACATCAGAATCCGTTGCCAACGTTATTAGTTATTTTCTGGTTGTCTCAGATGGGTTTTGACTGCTCAAATAGACACTCAAAGTATGTCTAATATGTCAGAAGTCACTGCTGTAAACGTTCAAGTTGAAATTTGTAGCTTTTTAATTACTGCTGATATTCACACTTTTATATAAACAAGAAGGGCAAAGCCCATACGACTCACATGCTTGACCTTGACCTTTATATGACCTTGACCTTCAGGTGACCTTCAAGGTCAAGGTCAAACAACTAAACCTACCAATGACATCATACACTAAGAAATGCTTTACACATTTTTCCTACCAAAATACATGTGACCTTGACCCAAGGTCAAGGTCATCCAAGGTCATGCAACACAAAGCTGTTAATTCAAGACATAGGAAGCACAATGGTGCTTATTGGCACTTTCTACCATGAGATATAGTCACTTTTAGTGGTTCACTACCCCATTTTGGTCACATTTCATAAGGGTCAAAGTGACCTTGACCTTGATGATATGTGAACAAATGTGTCTCATGATGAAAGTATAACATGTGCCCCACATAATTATTAAGTTTGAAACAGTTATCTTCCATAGTTCAGGGTCAAGGTCACTTCAAAATATGTATACAATCCAACTTTGAAGAGCTCCTGTGACCTTGACCTTGAAGCAAGGTCAACCAAACTGGTATCAAAAGATAGGGCTTGCTTTGACCTATATACCACTCGTAGCTAAGGTCGCCATTCTCAATAACGTGGGAGAAAATTGGGAAAATGTGAAAAATGACTGTTTTTGAGACCACATTTATGGCTCCTGTGACCTTGACCTTGAAGCAAGGTCGTCACTATGTATGTTTTTTGAGGCCTTGTCATCATACACCATCATGCCACATTTGGTGTTGATAGACTTAATAGTCTCCGAGAAAAATCCAACGTTTAAGTTTTTTACGCCCGGACGGACGGACGCCCGGACGGACGGACGGACGACACGGCTCAGTACATAGACTCACTTTTCCTTCGCATGTGAGTCAAAAACAGGAAAATATTGAGTTACTGCCCTTGTTTGCAAATCCCCTTGTCTAACAAATGTTCGTTCTGTGTTCAATACATTTTCTGTTTATTTTCTCATGACAAAATGTTTTGTTTTATATACTTTACTGTCTTGGATAATTTTACTCTTTTTTAATCTCCTGATGGTATTGATATTTTCACAAAATTCTAAAGTAAGGAAGTGTACGGGTTAACTTAAATAGTCGATTCCCCAAGTGCTCATGGGGCAGGGAAGATGGGACAGTACACAATTCTTTGATTACTGACAATTTCTTTCTCTTTTTTTTCTTTATCTTTTTTTCATAATTAAGAAAATGTTTAGGGTCAGCAGAGACAATAGGGTCAGGGGGGTTACCATGATGACAACTATTTTCTGGGGGAGAACCTCAATAGAATTGTCACAAAGCATTAAACTATCTGTAACCACAGATAGGTTGCTGTCCACACCTTTTTATTTTCAATCTGTAACCACAGACAACCCTGGACTGACAAAGTATTTCTATCCTATGCCACTGTGACTGACCAACTCACCTGTGTTGTTGCTGAAACTTCCATAACTTGGTGTACACGTCAAAGGTTCGACCAAAGTAGGATTGCCACTGCTTGTGTCCGTACTGCGGCAAGTCCCTGCAAAACAAGCATTCTAAGCTACAACCACATAGATTTTACAGCAAATTGAAAAGCAACTTTTTAATATATTCTATTCCATTATAGATTCTCCCAGGTCACGGCTCACATCAGTGCAATGTGACCATTGTACAAGGACCAAGTTGCATTCGCAATAGAGTGTCTGCCCCATGGAATACTGGTACAACTTGCCAAGCTCAATCCAGCTCATTTTCCAATAGAATACTGGTACAACTTGCCAAGCTCAATCCAGCTCATTTTCCAATAGAATACTGGTACAACTTGCCAAGCTCAATCCAGCTCATTTTCCAATAGAATACTGGTACAACTTGCCAAGCTCAATCCAGCTCATTTTCCAATAGAATACTGGTACAACTTGCCAAGCTCAATCCAGCTCATTTTCCAATAGAATACTGGTACAACTTGCCAAGCTCAATCCAGCTCATTTCCCCATGGAATACTGGTACAACTTGCCAAGCTCAATCCAGCTCATTTTCCAATAGAATACTGGTACAACTTGCCAAGCTCAATCCAGCTCATTTTCCCATGGAGTACTGGGACAACTTGCCAAGCTCAATCCAGCTCATTTTCCAATGTAATACTGGGACAACTTGCCAAGCTCAAACCAGCTTATTTCCCCATGGAGTACTGGAACTTGTCAAGCTCAATCCAGCTCATTTTCCAATGTAATACTGGGACAACTTGCCAAGTTCAATCCAGCTCATTTCCCCATGGAATACTGGTACAACTTGCCAACCTCAATCCAGCTCATTTTCCAATAGAATACTGGGACAACTTGCCAAGCTCAATCCAGCTCATTTCCCCATGGAATACTGGTACAACTTGCCAAGCTCAATCCAGCTCATTTTCCAATAGAATACTGGTACAACTTGCCAAGCTCAATCCAGCTCATTTTCCCATGGAGTACTGGGACAACTTGCCAAGCTCAATCCAGCTCATTTTCCAATGTAATACTGGGACAACTTGCCAAGCTCAAACCAGCTTATTTCCCCATGGAGTACTGGAACTTGTCAAGCTCAATCCAGCTCATTTTCCAATGTAATACTGGGACAACTTGCCAAGTTCAATCCAGCTCATTTCCCCATGGAATACTGGTACAACTTGCCAACCTCAATCCAGCTCATTTTCCAATAGAATACTGGGACAACTTGCCAAGCTCAATCCAGCTTATTTCCTTGTAGAATACTGGGACAACTTGCCAATCTCAATCCAGCTTATTTCCCCATGGAGTACTGGAACTTGTCAAGCTCAATCCAGCTTATTTCCCCATGGAGTACTGGAACTTGTCAAGCTCAATCCAGCTCATTTCCCCAAGGAATACTGGGACAACTTGCCAAGCTCAATCCAGCTCATTTTCCAATAGAATACTGGTACAACTTGCCAAGCTCAATCCAGCTCATTTTCCCATGGAGTACTGGGACAACTTGCCAAGCTCAATCCAGCTCATTTTCCAATGTAATACTGGGACAACTTGCCAAGCTCAATCCAGCTCATTTTCCCATGGAGTACTGGGACAACTTGCCAAGCTCAATCCAGCTCATTTTCCAATGTAATACTGGGACAACTTGCCAAGCTCAATCCAGCCCATTTTTCCATGGAGTACTGGGACAACTTGCCAAGCTCAATCCAGCTCATTTTCCAATAGAATACTGGGACAACTTGCCAAGCTCAATCCAGCTCATTTTCCAATAGAATACTGGGAAAACTTGCCAAGCTCAATCCAGCTCATTTCCCCATGGAGTACTGGGACAACTTGCCAAGCTCAATCCAGCTCATTTCCCCATGGAATACTGGGACAACTTGCCAAGTTCAATCCAGCTCATTTTCCAATAAAATACTGGGACAACTTGCCAAGCTCAATCCAGCTTATTTCCTCATAGAATACTGGGACAACTTGCCAATCTCAATCCAGCTTATTTCCCCATGGAGTACTGGTACAACTTGCCAACCTCAATCGAGCTCATTTCCCCATGGAATACTGGGACAACTTGCAAATCTCAATCCAGCTTATTTCCCCATGGAGTACTGGAACTTGCCAACCTCAATCCAGCTCATTTTCCAATGGAATACTGGGAAAACTTGCCAAGGTCAATCCAGCTATATTTCTCCATAGAATACTGGGACAACTTGCCAAGCTCAATCCAGCTCATTTCAAGCATCAGCTGAATAAGTGATCCGAATCTATATGCTTTCAGAACAGTTTCAGTACAGTGTCCAAAGTTTCCAAATGGTGAAATCAAACTGGTTTTTTAAAATTAACATTTATTTTAAAAATTAATTGATTTCAAATCAGTTTGAATTATGATGAAAATATAAATGAGGCTCTTTTACAACAGTTTCAGAAAGTCAATGCCCTGAAGGAAAATGTTGAGGAAATCAAAAAATTTTGGCAATAAGGGAAAACAACTAAACTCTTCAGTAACTATTCAGCAACAAGAAGGGCAAAGCCCATACGACTCACATGATTGACCTTGACCTTTACATGACCTTGACCTTCAGGTGCCATTCAAGGTCAAGGTCAAACCAGAGACACTATATATAATGGACTGCTGACTTGACCTCTCAGTGTATAGTCTAAATATAGTCGCAGTGCTGTCTGCCCTGAGCTCCGCCTTCCCAACAGCAACGATCATTTCCGGTTCCCGAGTTTACAGAATGCAGCAGCTAATCGAGGAGATACTTGAGCTAAGTACGCAGCATTTACTGAAAATAAGTAGTTGAAAAGAAAGAATGAAATTGAAATAGTATATTATACATAACTGTCAATCTATACCTACATTAGCTCGGACAGTGTAGATGAGTGTAACATTTATGACCGAGATATTTACACGAGAGACAAAGAGCGACCCCGGCGAAATGACATTCTAGAAATTTCCAAAATTCTAGAACATTCTAGAACATTCTAGAATGTTCTGGAATAAATTTGATGAAATTATTCTAGAATTCTTTAATTCCAGAATAATTCTAGAATATTCTAGAACATTACTTTTTCTTAGAATATTATTCTAGAACAAGACCATTCAAAGAATATTCTATAAAATTGTAAATAAAATGATATTTAAAAATATAATAAATAAGAAAAAAACCACTACTAACACCAAAATCAAAGACTTTCGGGCACACGCCCTTCTTCAGTGAACGATGTAGAAACACAAAAATGATGTAATACGTGACGTAAAAAAACTTTAGAATATGACGTTATAAGGCATTCTAGAGCTCTCTCTCTCGCTCTCTCTCTCGCTCTCTCTCTCTCTCTCTCTCTCTCTATGTGTGTGTGTGTGTGTGTGTGTGTGTGCGTGTGTGTGTGTCTCTCTCTCTCTTTCTCTATCACTCTCATCCAATAAAAATTAAAATGTTCGAGTTCGAGTTCAAAAAAAAAGAAGAGAAGTGAACAACAAAGCATTTTAACACACACGCAAGACACTTTAGTGATCACACACAGAATATAAGATTTAGTGTCAACATACATAAATGTAAATTTGATGTTGATGTTCATATAACCCATGCGCTTCGGATGGAACGCGCACGTTGCAATTCCCCCCTTCGCTTAGGGAGCGACGTACTTTGTCCCTCGCGTTGTTTACGTCAAGATCTAAAAATAGCAAACAGCAAACGGAAGTGGCCGACTTATCGCAATGCCTGCTGGGAAGCAGAGAGACCGCGCACTTACAAACTTGTGCGTTTGATCGAAATCGGACAAGATTTAGCTCTGTTGTGGCGATTTTTGTCGAGATTTCGACTGACGTTCTGTCTTTTTTCGCGTCATGGCCAACTCCGCATCGGATGAAAGCGAAGGAAGCGACATTGATGCTGATTCTGATTCTGATTTTGAATGAGACGGGCAGTTCAAGACGGAAAATGGAGATCGAATCTCTGCACGAACGGAAAAGCTTGGTCAGGGTGGACTTTGAAATTCAAGCGGTACATCTCTAAAAGGAATCATTCGCCGACTCGAGCTCGAGTATTCGCCCAGTGCTTCACAGGACTGTCGCGGTGCCCGTGGAGTCGTCCTGAGGCTGCAGGAGCACTGTGATGGCGACCGATGTCCCGCTGTTCAACGGATTCCCAGATGCCAACATGATGGAGGACATAAACAGCCACACGACGCGTGCAGATGGATCTTGATCCGAGAGTGAGAGGTTTTCGTTCTCGTATGCGACACGCCTTTCGACGCGCTCAAGGAGTGAAGATTGACATCCCCTCGGACGCTGAGAGAGAGAGAGAGAGAGAGACAGAAGAATCCACCTCCTGCCTGGACTGCCAACTCCAAATGGGCGCCTGTGACAGTTCCTGAGATGAAAACTTTCATCGGTCTCTGCATCGCAATGGGTGTGCTTCGCTTGCATGAGAAGCAAGATTTTTGGCGACAGAAAAAGTGGCTTTTCGAGACTAAGTTCCCCAAGGCAATATCGAGAGAGATTCCTTTCTCTGTGGCGGTACCTGCATCTACAATTAGGTCCCCAATAACTTTCTTCACTGCTCACAAGAATTGTAAGGTATGAGGTACAATTATGAATGGGATTTGATTGATAAAATCAGTTGGATGGAATTTAATTGGTGATTCAGATATCAGTTGTTTCAAACACCATCAAACTAAGTACATGAAATTCATATACCACCTTTTCTAGCTGGATACCAGCATCAAAACTGTCTTGTTTTAGCTCCTTCACAGTGTTTCAGAGGAGATTACTCCGAGGCAGTTGACATTTGAACTGAATGTTATCTGAAGCTCAGCTATAATGTCATAGGAATTAGGCCATCTAAGTGTTGTATAATGTTTGCAAGCACGAATCAGATTTGATACAGGAAATTTGCCCTATTTGTCTCATAAACATTTTCTAAGCTTTTGCTTAGATATATGCATTTTTTTTACTTTGTTTTATTTTTTTGTTTCCTCAACCATTGACACTAACCGCTGAAGACTTGTGAATAGTTAATCATGATTTATTTATATGTATAAAAAAAGAATTCCATCATTATTGTAAATGTAATCTGCAATTGTAATCTTTTCAGAAATACACACATTGTGCACTGTTGCAACTGAACTATGGTAAGCAATTCTTGCTTTATGTATGCAGTGATCATCATTATGTACCATTTCAATATCTGTATTAAATAATCTACATTTAACAGATATTGGTTTGTTGTTTCTTAACTAAATATCCTGTTTGAATGTTGTTGCTAAACAATTCCAAAATACTCTATTACCTTTATTCTTCTCAATAATATTATTGTTCTTGAATTGTTCCAGAATGTGCAGTCAGTTTTCTGGAATTTCATCTTGAATTGTTCCAGAATTATCTGTCAGTATTCTAGAATATTCTGGAATAACATCCCAGAATAATCTGGAATAATTCCAGAATTATTCTAGAACTGTGTTTCCTTCTTCGTCTGTAAAGATTCAAGATCATTCATTACCATTCTAGAATATTCTAGAATATTCTAGAATATTCTAGAATATATTCTAGAATATTCTAGAATATATTCTAGAATATTCTAGAATATATTCTAAAATATTCCCTTGAATTCTCATTTAACCTTAGAACTGTCATTATTCCAGAATCTTGGACTTTGGTTCCAGAAGTCATATTCTAGAATATTCTGGAACATTTCTAGAATTGTTCTGGAAAGATTCCAGACCGTTTCGCTGGGGGAGTCGACGCTTCATGAAGTCAGTTGACAATGATGATATGAATCAGAAAATATTTTTTAATAAGTAGGATGGTGTTGCAAGTCAGAGACACTGCTGCTAAACGTTTCTTAAACGTATGTGAAATGCTGAGCACCATTGCACTCCACTTGTCTTCTTCATAGCGGCATAGCAGTCAGTACATGTGAGAACATACGTCGTCTGCTGTCTGACGCGCGCATACCGCCACTGGCGCTAACCCGCGATGACTCGCAAAGGGAGGATCTGCTCGCTCCCATTCAGGATCGTTGTGTTATTATTCTGTGGAACGACAGCCCTCTATTTCGGCCTGTGTAGGCTCCACATCCAACAATTGCACAGTTATTTCCTGACATGTTGTGTCAAAACCCTCTTAATCCCACAGACGCTGGATATATAGCTGGAATGGTTCCACTGTGCTGTTAAGCAGACGCTATGTCAAAGAACACACTTCATATTCAACGAATTGTCAGTCCAACTTCAACCTCTGACTCTACAATCCGCAAATTACATCATGTTTTTGCACAATTGAATTCAGATAGAGATGATAAAGCACAGTACAAGAAATAACCATTACATTCTATTGCTGTGTGGACAATGGAACCTGCCCAGACTTAGACCGGAAGAGAGCAGTGCTTCTGCCCTGGTTGTCTGCGCGAGACGGCACTGGCAGACGCGTTTCGCGCAGACAGCTATCCAGTTACTATAGTATCTCTGGTCAAACAACTAAACCTAGCAATGATATCATACACTAAGAAATGCTTTACACATTTTTCCTACCAAAATACATGTGACCTTGACCCAAGGTCAAGGTCATCAAGGTCATGCAACACAAAGCTGTTAATTCAAGACATAGGAAGCACAATGGTGCTTATTGGCACTTTCTACCATGAGATATAGTCACTTTTAGTGGTTCACTATCCCATTTTGGTCACATTTCATAAGGGTCAAAGTGACCTTGACCTTGATGATATGTGACCAAATGTGTCTCATGATGAAAGTATAACATGTGTACTACAATGTTATGAAGTTTGGAACAGTTATCTTCCATAGTTCAGGGGCAAGGTCGCTTCAAAATAAGTATACAATACAACTTTGAAGAGCTCCTGTGACCTTGAACTTGAAGCAAGGTCAACCAAACTGGTATCAAAAGATATGGATTACTTTGCTCTATATACCATACATAGGTCAGGTATCCAATCTCAAAAACTTCAGAGAAAATTGAGAAAATGTGAAAAATGGCTGTTTTTTAGACAACATTTATGGCCCCTGCGACCTTGACCTTGAAGCAAGGACAAGTCACTATGTATGTTTTCTGAGGCCTTGTCATCATACACCATCATGCCACATTTGGTATTGATAGACTTAATAGTCTCTGAGAAAAATCCAACGTTAAAGTTTTCGGACGCCCGGACGGACGAAACGGGCGAGTACAAAGACTCACTTTTGCTTCGCATGTGAGTCAAAAAGGTGACATGGGGTACATTTGTTAGGTGTAGAATCTCTAGAGAATATCAAGGGCTAGGTGTTGCCTACGTTTTTCACTCATTAGCCTTAGGTGCTTCTTACACGCCCTTGACTAGCCATCGAGGCAAACCAATTGCCTGACAAAGGTGCCCATGGGGGGAAAAAAGGTAGGTAGATTGGCCTGAACTTAAAACAAGAAGGGCAAAGCACATACAACTCACATGCTTGACCTTGACCTTTACATGACCTTGACCTTCAGGTGCCATTCAAGGTCAAGGTCAAACAACTAAACCTACCAATGACATCATACACTAAGAACTTCTTTACACATTTTCCCTACCGAAATACATGTGACCTTGACCCAAGGTCAAGGTCGTCCAAGGTCATGCAACACAAAGCTGTTAATTCAAGACATAGGAAGCACAATGGTGCTTATTGGCACTTTCTACCATGAGATATGGTCACTTTTAGTGGTTCATTACCCCATTTTGGTCACATTTCATAAGGGTCAAAGTGACCTTGACCTTGATGTCTTTTGTACCTTTTTTGCAACTATATTTGGCTTAATTTCAGAGCCTAATTTAATTTCAAGCGGCATATGAGTCGACTCAATTCTGTAGTCCACAGTGACAGAAACATTGTTAGGAATGTTCGCGCTCATAGCTAAGCAATAGTCAACAACCCTGTCTCCATGTTGAGAAACGTATGTGAATTTTCCTTCTTTATCATCCTTGTTACTTCCATGATATAGATATGATATAGATATGATATATTTTGCATAAGTCTTTTAAAATATCTCCAAATTTATTTGTAAACCTGTCTTGTGAATTTTGATATGAAGTGCTATCAGGACAAAGGCAGTAGTTAGGTTCCAGTTCATTCTGATGATCATCATCAGTGTGTAGATTCCAGTGACTAGTTCTTGCATTCAAATCCCCATATATTACAATGTTCGAGTTTGGGTTTGATTCTTGAACGTCAAGCAACATTTCAAGTAGAATTAAGTTACACTTTGTTTCTTTATCTCTGTAATAGTGAGAATCTGCAGGTGGAATATACACAGAAACCAGGATAATGTCCCCTTGTGAAAAACAACTAATTTTTACAACAACCATATTATCATGAACACAAGGTCTTTGAGAATGACTTTTTTTACAAGAATAACTACCCCACAGGATCGTCTTCCCTGATGGGATAACTTGACTGCCAGGGAATAAAAAACAAAGTAATCGCTGAAATTATAAATCAAAATCAAAGTCAGGTGAGGTGAAAGTCTCAGCAAAACAGCAAATACCAAAAGACAAAACATGCTGCACAAAATCTGGTTCGAGTAACCTCTAGGCAAGTCCTTCCATGTTCCAGTACAACATGTCCATACTCGCTGATGTTGCTGGGTAGATTGGGTTCCATGTACGCATGTCCATCCTGGTTGCAGAGGTTGTCTGGAACCGCAGGAGATTGGGCGTCGGCTTGGCCGTCAGGTCTGGGGAGAGAAAGTGGGAGCACGGCCCTGCTGCCTCGCTGCCTCAGAGTAGCACAGTCTTCCACTCCACACATTCGGTCGGCCGTCGAATCCTGCTGATGAATCTTCTGCATAGCTACTCGAGGGCGGAAGTCTGTCCATCTCCGTCTTTGCATCATTAAACATGTCTTCCTCCTGATCCCCTTTGCTTTCGTGTGTCTCTGGAGGCTCCTCTACCTGAGTGGTGTTAGTCTGTGCTGCATCGGTGACAACCCAGTCGAGCAGGGTGTGCTGGGTGCACTCTGCACGCTCCGAGCGTGTACAACGTGAGCTATCACAGGATGAGACATTGGCCCGTTTGCTCATGCTAGCACGCTTTTCCCTTGCCGGTGGTGCACGAGGAGTTCGTCCTGGAGCCGCACTTGCTGACTGTGTTGTGTCTTGGGCATCATTGTTCTTCAACACCAGCACGTGTTCGTCTGCTGAAACCTGGCTCAAGATCGTGATTGGCTTGGGGGTAGCAGACAGCACGTCAGTTTCGGCTGCCACTGGCGACGTACACTCGTCACACAAAAGCGCAATGTGTATAATGTCTTCTTTTTGTTGGCTGCTTCCTGTATAGAAATGTCTGGGGTTGTTAGAAGTTGAATCGGCCTAAGTGTGGTGATGTTGCAGTTCAGCATTGGAGATACTGATCAGGTTGCTCTCGTTTATCCTATTCACTCTCTTTATTTCCTTTCTGGGGAAGCGTGGTAGGTGTAAATCTGACTGGCCTGGGCGCAATCTGGGTCTTCCGTCATAGATGTGCTTTCCTAGATCCCTGTTCTGCGCTGTGCTGCGAGCCGTGGCAACGCCGTAGCTGTTGTGCCCGATGGATGCGTTGTCAATCCCATTTCTACCTAGTGGGGCTTGCGATGTGGGATTGGACGCCTTGGAGTCCCTGTAGAACAGCTGATTGTTCCTGTAGTATCCGACTCGTCCCTGTCTCCGTAGGTCGCGCAGTACAGCTGCCGGTCTTGCTGTCAGCTCACCTGACAACTTCACTCCCCTAGACCCGAGACACCCTCTGCCTCTCTGGAGGAGTGCGAGTTTGTCTGACCACGTAGTGAATGCTACGAGGATTGGTCGAGGGCGCCCATGCTGCGTGTTCCGCGGACCAAGTCTCTGCACTCGCACGATCCATTGCTCTTGCCAGTCCACATCAGGAACAGCTTTCCTGAGCAAATGTATCACCGCATTCAGGCAGTCCCAATATGTTTCTCTTTCTCCCTCTTGGACACCAAACAGCCTGACATTGTTCCTGATTGTCTATAGCTCTAGGTTCTCTTGCTGCCCCTCTGCCTCGCTCAACCTTTCCCGACACTCGTTTGTGACGTCGCTCAGCCTTTCTTTCAATTCGCTCTGCTGAGTCTGGAATGTCTGACTCCATTCAATCAGATGTTGATACTAAGCCTGAGGTCTTCTCTGGGTCTCCTGGATTGAATGTCTCATGTGTTCCTGCTGGTCACAGAGCCACTTCATGGACGATTTAGTACACGTGATTTTGCTCTGAAGGCTATCGAATTTGTTGCAAATCATGTCTGTCAGCCTTTCCTTAGCTTCAGACATCTCTGCACGCAGGTTTTCCAGCATATATCAACCATACTAGAATCAGGTGCATCCGTTCCAGCATTAGTCCTGTCGTCTGTCTGTGTTCCGTGGCTGGTGCCAGGTCCCGGGTGCTCAGAAATGTCACCGCTCAGTAGTAAGCGTTGAGACAAATCATTGCGGGCAGTAGGCAATTGGCAATGTTTCACAACGCAGGCGAAACGCAGAGACACGTAGAGGCAGGTTTCACGATAACTGAGCTCTTGGATGTGTGTAAACTTTGTGTTCAAATTACTTGTTTACTGTGTTGATTTTCATTATTTTTTTCTGTTGTGCACGCATCAGAGTAATAGTTGAAATACAAATTTTAAAATGAAAAAAAAAAAGTTTGAGCATGTGCTTGAGAGAGCTTTTTTAAAACAAGAAGGGCAAAACCCATACGACTCACATGCTTGACCTTGACCTTTACATGACCTTGACCTTCAGGTGACCTTCAAGGTCAAGATCAAACAACTAAACCTACCAATGACATCATACACTAAGAAATGCTTTACACATTTTTCCTACCAAAATACATGTGACCTTGACCCAAGGTCAAGGTCATCCAAGGTCATGCAACACAAAGCTGTTAATTCAAGACATAGGAAGCACAATGGTGCTTATTGGCACTTTCTACCATGAGATATGGTCACTTTTAGTGGTTCACTCAGGGTTCGTACAGGTTTTTAGATACAAAATTCCATGACTTTTCCATGACTTTCCATGACCTTCAACAACATTTTCCATGACCTAGCGTACTGTGTTACATGACAATTTTAAAGAGAAAAGTGTATGGCGCACGACCAAACTCACGCACAATACACCCGTTGTAAAAAAAATCTAATTCTTTTTATTATTTTTGCAGCAGATTGATTCAACAAGAAGGGCAAAGCCCATACGACTCACATGCTTGACCTTGACCTTTATATGACCTTGACCTTCAGGTGACCTTCAAGGTCAAGGTCAAACAACTAAACCTACCAATGACATCATACACAAAGAAATGCTTTACACATTTTTCCTACCAAAATACATGTGACCTTGACCCAAGGTCAAGGTCATCCAAGGTCATGCAACACAAAGCTGTTAATTCAAGACATAGGAAGCACAATGGTGCTTATTGGCACTTTCTACCATGAGATATAGTCACTTTTAGTGGTTCACTACCCCATTTTGGTCACATTTCATAAGGGTCAAAGTGACCTTGACCTTGATGATATGTGAACAAATGTGTCTCATGATGAAAGTATAACATGTGCCCCACATAATTATTAAGTTTGAAACAGTTATCTTCCATAGTTCAGGGTCAAGGTCACTTCAAAATATGTATACAATCCAACTTTGAAGAGCTCCTGTGACCTTGACCTTGAAGCAAGGTCAACCAAACTGGTATCAAAAGATAGGGCTTGCTTTGACCTATATACCACTTGTAGCTAAGGTCGCCATTCTCAATAACGTGGGAGAAAATTGGGAAAATGTGAAAAATGACTGTTTTTGAGACCACATTTATGGCTCCTGTGACCTTGACCTTGAAGCAAGGTCGTCACTATGTATGTTTTTTGAGGCCTTGTCATCATACACCATCATGCCACATTTGGTGTTGATAGACTTAATAGTCTCCGAGAAAAATCCAACGTTTAAGTTTTTTACGCCCGGACGGACGGACGGACGGACGGACGACACGGCTCAGTACATAGACTAACTTTTGCTTCGCATGTGAGTCAAAAACTGACAAATGCAGAAAATTTTCAAACACGTACTCCTTAAAATGATGATACTTTTGTCCCAAATTGTCTGGTGCTTCAACGATTAACGCACGCTGAATGTGGTAATCGAGCACGCGTCTACACAACGCCATTGCGGTCCGATGTACACACAAACAGGTGGAAAATTTCCGCCTGTTTTCTCCTTTCAAGCGCACAATCCGGGCGCTAGACAAAAAGTAGATTCGTCGTACATTAACATCGAATAGCGTTGGAAGGGGGAAATCTTGTAGAATCCGAGGGTGACTACGAAATTGATCGGAAAAGCGGGAGTGAGCAAATTTTAACAAAATGTCCGATGACGTTCGAACTTTCATCCATAACTCGTCTTTCGATTTTCACCGGAAGTTCAAACATACACCGAACGAAAGAGCAATCTTTCTTCTAATGAGTAGTAAAGTTTCAACTTGATCAAATGAGAAACTTCGGCGGACGAGTGTTTAGAAGAGACCAACCCGAGTCGCGAAATGCAAACTCCGTCGAGCCACCGCGAGTCGGTAGTGGCGGAGGGTGGTTTTTTTACGTAATCGGCTTGTATGTTCTCAGCGGAAATAAGACGGATAACACAAAACTACACGACACATGTTCTTGAAACCTTCTGCTTCATAAACAACTTTCATTCTTGTTTTTATTCACAATATTTTGTGGATTGTCCACAATTAGCCATGAAAGTAAAGTGGTATTGCCGAGTGCATTTTGGCTAGTACTGTAGTAGCGCAAAGATTTGATACAAATTACCACGGAATCCTACCACTAGTTTTAAAAAATTAGACAACTCAGAAAGACTTTCATCTTTCATGTTACATTGGTATTTTGTGTTATTGATATGTGCGAATCCTAGAAAAAGTGGATTCTATCGAACCGACGGCCACTTCCGGTCTGATGAAATTTCTTCGAACATCGCGTGCGGCGTCTATTTAGCACTCGCTGAAGGTCCCGGGGTGTAATTCATGAACTTGGACTTTCGCGAGCACTGGTCTTGGACTTGTGAGTCCAGGACTAGTCCCAGACCACCGCTAGTCTATGGACTAGTCCTGGACTCAGCGAGTCTATGATTCACGAACCCAGACTGGGTGTTGACTTGAAAGGCTGGGACTGATTGACCTAGTCCATGGATTATTTTTAGAATGATGTGGATTTCCCGGGGATTCCGCCCAGTGCGCAAGCGCATAGCGTACCGCTTTAAACTTCCCGTCAAAAATGACGGCCACGATCGGTAGCAAAACCTCGAAGAAAAGCCCCGATTTCACGGAGCGAGAATCGGTAGCTATCATAAAAGCGGTGTCAGCAAGATACGGATACATTAACAGCAGCATACACACAGCCCAAGCAAACAAAAGAAGACGGACAGCGTGGGAGGGCGGTGACAAATGAAGTGCGAGCTGAGTGAGGCTGGCTCGAGTGTGTGTGTGTGTGTGTGTGTGTGTGTGTGTGTGTGTGTGTGTGTGTGTGTGTGTGTGTGTGTGTGTGTGTGACCGTTTATTAAGTTCATCAGCAAGAGGCAAACGAGCAGAAGATCAAGTTTGACAATATGGCAGGATTTCCAAGTGAGAGCCATTGAAATTCAGTAAGGAAGGGATGGAACAATAATCTGTCTTGATGAGGATAAATATACACACACAATGACACACACACACACACACACACACACACACACACACACACACACACACACACACACACACTCCAGCCTCAGCGTACCGCTTCAAACTTCTCGTCAAAAATGTCAGTCACGATCGGTAGCAAAACCTCGAAGAAAAGCCCCGATTTCACGGAGCGGGAATCGGATAGCTATCATAAAAGCGGTGTCAGCAAGATACGGATACATTAAAAGCAGCATACACACAGCCCAAGCAAACAAAAGAAGACGGACAGCGTGGGAGGAGGTGACAAATGAAGTGCGAGCTGAGTGAGGCTGGCTCGATCGAGTGTGTGTGTGTGTGTGTGTGTGTGTGTGTGTGTGTGTGTGTGTGTGTGTGTGTGTGTGTGTGTGTGTCACAGTTTATTAAGTTCATCAGCAAGAGGCAAACGAGCAGAAGATCAAGTTTTACAATATAGCAGGATTTCCAAGTGAGAACCATTGAAATTCAGTAAGGAAGGGGTGGAACAATAATCTGTCTTGATGAGGATAAAATATACACACACAGTGACACTGACACACACACGCACACACACACACACTCGATCAGCCTCAACTCACTTTCCCCACCAAACTCGTGAAACCCTGGCGATCGTCACACATTTTCTCAGTTACCAAAAATAAAGCAATTTAATCTGAGCAGTGTTTTCATAACACAGATGCAATTTTAATGTATCGTTTTCATAGCATCAGACAACACTAGCATTGTACCCAATGTCAACAGCAGCAGGCAGGTTCGAGGACAACACTGTTTACTGGTGTCGCAGCGGTCCGCGCTTCAGCTATAAATAGCAGTGCGCGAAGCTCGGCGACCTGCATTTCCAACTGTAAAATGTAAGCGTTTTCACGACCTATTGATGCAATCAACATACAGCTTTCATAATTTAATGCTGTTCATGGCTTATACTTTCTTTGGATGGGTTTCCAGTGTCCCAAAATACAGCTTATTATTTGCGAACCGTGAACAGGTCGGCCATTTAATTTCGCGCTGGTCTTGGACTTTGGTGTGTAGTCTAACAAATCCTTGGACCACCGTAGTCCGCAGTTCAGTCTGCCGACTGAACAAAGTCCACGTTCATGAATTGTAGACTACGACAGTCCAAGTTCATGAATTGTAGACAACGACAGTGGTCCGAGACTAGTCTTAGACCACGCTGAAAGTCCAAGTTCATGAATTACACCCACGAGTTCTACAATACTTTTTCCAATATGTGCAAAAAAAAATTTTTAAGCAGCAGCAAAATATTGCAATAAATATCTACCCAAATGATTGTTCTAGCATAAACTAAAACAAAAACCCCAATAAACTAACCTATTTAAGCTGATTTGTCCGTCAAAATCGCATCTGCGCCGTCACGCTCTTACTCGCCATTGTCACTTGTGTGATTTTGACGGTCATGCTATTTACCGAAATGCCAAAATGGCGCTAATGTCTTTGAAATGGCTTCGAAATGAGCATATATATCGTTATACCCTTCTTGAATATGATATATTTAAGCTATTCTAATTAAACCAGAACTATATTTGACCAAATTACGTTAGAAACAGCACCATTTTGAAACAGACATGCGGTCGCCATTTCGATCCAGCGCCAAATGGTAAATAGCAAAATCGGACATGGATATCCAGCTGTTTTTTCTGAAGTTCAGCATTCAGGGACTCATCAAAGAGCAGCACCAGAGAATCAGAAGACCGGGCCTTTGCCTTGAGCATGTCTAAGAAATGTGGCCCCAGACCAAAAGTTGTCAAGTACCGGGCTTTGCTTTTACTCAAGGCAAACTTGGAGGCGATGACACTGTCGGGAAACATGCGACGGAACAGCTCGTTCATTCCTTTGGTACTGGAGAATGAGAAGTGGGAGATGACCATTTTCAAAGTACACAAAATTTCTGCTTTCAGTGTGTCCTCTGTTGTCAAGAAAGTGTCAATCCCAGTAGATCTACTGCCACTGCCAGTGGGTGCAGGCCTAGTTTCGACCGGCGTAGCAGCGCCAGCTGGAACCACCACCTTTGAAGCACTGTCTCAGCATTTTTTGCAGTTTGAACAAAATCTGATATTCGTGTTTGACGTTTGCTCTTTTCTTCTTGGTGTTTTTTAGCACGCGCCTGGTGCGCGACACCTTTCATGTGGCTTTTCAACGCTGCCGCTCTCATGTTGGATACATCAAAGTCTTTTTCACAAAATCGGCACTTTGCCATCCCATCCACTCTCGCTCGCATGACCCACTCACGTATTCAGGGACTCCTGTCCAAGAGTCTTGAAAGCGACACTTTCCAGGCATGATGATAATCTGATTCTCAAAGAAACACTGCACTACAAACAAAACAATCTCTTTTCACTCTGTCCTCGTTTGAACCAACTGACCGGACTGGCGTGGAAATGAAACGAGGTCACCTAGCCAAAGAACCAATCAGGAAGCAGAAGGCACACGAGCCTTCAGAATTAACCAATGGGATGCAAGGGCACGTTTTCCTGACGTGCTCAGCGTTTAAAATTAGATTGAGAGTATTGCGCGAAGCACAGCCTAGAAAACGTCTTTTTTTCTTTCATTTTTTTCTTTCTTAAATTCCATGACTTTCCATGACCTAAGTTGAAATTCCATGACTTTCCAGGCCTGGAAAATGAAAAATCAAATTCCATGACTTTCCAGGTTTTCCATGACCTGTACGAACCCTGTTCACTACCCCATTTTGGTCACATTTCATAAGGGTCAAAGTGACCTTGACCTTGATGATATGTGACCAAATGTGTCTCATGATGAAAGTATAACATGTGCCCCACATAATTATTAAGTTTGAAACAGTTATCTTCCATAGTTCAGGGTCAGGGTCACTTCAAAATATGTATACAATCCAACTTTGAAGAGCTCCTGTGACCTTGACCTTGAAGCAAGGTCAACCAAACTGGTATCAAAAGATAGGGATTACTTTGCCCTATATACCATATATAGGTCAGGTATCCAATCTCAAAAACTTCAGAGAAAATTGAGAACATGTAAAAAATGACTGTTTTTTAGACAACATTTATGGCCCCTGCGACCTTGACCTTGAAGCAAGGACAAGTCACTATGTATGTTTTCTGAGGCCTTGTCATCATACACCATCATGCCACATTTGGTATTGATAGACTTAATAGTCTCAGAGAAAAATCCAACGTTAAAGTTTTCGGACGCCCGGACGCCCGGACGGACGAAACGGGTGAGTACATAGACTCACTTTTGCTTCGCATGTGAGTCAATAAAAATGAATTAGAACGTTAAAAGCCCCAATGGAAAATTTTCGCCGGTCTGCAGAAGTCGTCTGTCGGAGAAAAAAAAAACCATGTGCCTTCCCAGCACAGCAGGCCTATTTTTACACATCGGATGCCTTTTTTTCTTTGTTATTTTTGCTTGTTGGTGTTATTTCATGGGTAATCTGCATCGGAAAGTTTTTATTTCAGCAACAGAATTAAAAAGTCGCAAAAAGGAAGCATTTTCTTCTATCTCCGACCAGCATCTGTCAGCTGACGCAACGTTCGGCAGCCTTCAGTTTATTTAGGAACTTTCCAAGTATTTTACCGTACAACCACGCGAGATCGTTTGAAAATAAAAGAGAACGAGACACATCACAGAGAGAAACACGTTTCACCAGTTTTAGTGCCTTTTGGTCGAGTTCTGCTGTATCTGTCAGCAACGTTCGACCACCACACGATCAACACAGTGACACACGCTAACAGATTTCCATCGTTTGTGGCAGGTAAGTGATGGATTCTTGAGTATGTTTGCAGAATTTCTAAAGCAAACACGTTTTTCTTTTGTCTCCCATACTTGTAATGGTTTACTTTGCACTTATTATTGTGAAAACTGACAGTTTGTGGGTACCAGCAGTTAATCCTGGCTATCGCTGGCGACGCTGACAGATGGGAATGTCGACTGTTGCCTTCTGTCACAGGCGGAGTTGGCGATTGCCGACTAAGCTTATTATTGGGCTAGTCCACTGTTGCGGCACCCCTCTCGCTCAAGCTATTTTTAGAATGCCGTTCTCTCAACCGCTGCTCAGCAGTTTGGAATGCTCTCGCAGGGGGTGTTGGGTCAAGAGTACGCAGGTGCTGAGTACGCTGATTTCACTACCCTACCTCAAAACAGAGCATCGCAGAGAGAAACACGTTTCACCGTTTTTAGTGCCTTTTGGTAGAGTTTTGCTGTATCTGTCAGCAACGTTCAACCACCACACGACCGACACAGCGACACACGCTAACAGATTTCCATCTCTCTCTCTCTCCCTCCCCCCTTCTCTCTCTCCTTCCCTCTCTCTCTCCCTCCCTTTCTCTCTCTCTCTCTCTCTCTCACTCACACACGCATGCACACACACTTTTGGTAAATTATTTGTAGATGTTTGTTTTTTAAATCTCAAAACTTGATTTTTGATGATTTTTTACGAAGTAGCAAAGGCTGTGTGCCCCCTTAAAGCTTGCATGTATGCATTTCTGATTGCTTTTCTATGGCCATAAGTTAGGTTGTACTGAAATTGAAGAAGTTTTGGATTGTTTTCCTTGAAGCAAGTAACTGCGAGTTTGACCACATTTTTGAATTGGGGGGGTGGGGGTGGGTGGGGGTGGGTGGGGGGTGGGGTGTTTGTTTGAGTCCACCCATGTCATTGTGATTGAGTCAAATATCTATCTGTTATGTGGATATGATTTATAGATGTTTGGTTTTCAATTTTAGAATGATTTTTTAATCTATTGATGACTCCTGAGGTCTACAGGAAACAGTAAAGACGGAATTATTCTAAATTTAGCGTCATTTATCTGTCAACCATCCTTCTGATCAATGTTGTCACTTTTATTGCAAGTTTACTACTTTTCTTAAGGTGTACATAGTGTATGTTAAAGATGATTGTCATTGGTTGCTTCCAAACAACATTTTGTAGCAGTTATGATGCACTGAAGTTGCATTTTTTGTGGTTTCAGGATATAGCGTCTTTGAACATCAATAACTTTGGAAATAAGTACGTTCATATACATTTTTTTACTGTTTTAGGTAGAAATAAAGTTGAACTCTTTGTGCAAACTGTTTTTGGGCCCCTGGTTGACTTTTTATTTTTTATGAATGATTGGGTGTAGTGGTAAACTGCAGTATGCAATATCGTGAAACCTGCCTAGAGAGTAAGCCCCAGCATGCAGGCTTTCGCCGAAGCACGCGGCAGTCGAACTCGGCATGAGCAAAACGTGCCCGTGATCAGCCCATTGCAGACAGTGCCGTGAAGCAGAAAAATGCAGAATAAAATGCCAATATTGGCATCTACCTGCAGTGTGAAGGTACCATCCTGACAACGCTCGCGGTCGGTCTTGTGTGGGCGTTTCAATTGTGCAGCGGCGGAGAACAAACCGATACAAGCTCAATACGTTACCGTATCAGTCCCCATGAACACAGTGAACACAGCTCACTGACACAAGTGATGGATAAGTTTTTCACAGAAAGTCACCACAAAATATCTGACAAGCAAGCAAAAATAATAGTTCAATCACTCGCTCTTGTCTAGTGTCCCATGACGAAGAAGTTTCGCTTCAACGCTGCTTCTAAACACAACTGTTGTTAATCACCTTGCACACCTTGCTCCCGCACACACGTCGGTCCACGACGAAAGCTACCTCAGGTACGAGAGAGAGAGGAAACATCAACTCCTGAGGCAATTACTTTTGAACCAAAAAATTAAGCAAGTAGATCCTGTGAAACATGGTTCTCTGCTGACTTAATCCTTTACAATTTACACAGGGAGGAGAGATGTCCACAGGAGAGAACACTGAAAATATCACATTTGATCCTCAAAAGAACCAACACACTGTAATGGTGAGTTTTCCCAGGCGGAGTAGCGCCGAGTCAGGTCGCACCTGGGAGCGAGGTTTCACTCGCATAGATCAGATGCTAGTTACACTTACAGTAAGACATTCAAGATAAAAAGACACAATTCAAAAGATGAAAGAATAAACAATACAAGGGAATCCATTAATAATAAGTAGTTTGTATCGACTATTCTTTGACTAGTACTTGCATCAAGACAAACTGCCACACGCGCGAGGAAGTGAAAGCAATATATAGATTGCCTCGCATCAATAAACACACGTCATAATGTAATGCAAAAATGTCACATCACCCCTCGCCGCTTACTATTCGGCGAATAACAATGTGACTGTCATAATGATCTGAACCTGTCACTGTCAGTGTCACTGGTCTGGTGCTCTTCGAGTGTATACAAGTTACAACTAGTAGGCACACAAAGTGTTTGTGGTACGTCGGCAGTCGATGGCATAATCTAACTATGTGAGTGTAAGGCAATATTTACACTGGAATTAAACGGTGTAATTGAGAAAATTAATCATGTTACTCGTCAGTCACTGGGCGTCTAGGGGAAAATCGAGTTGTTGCTCCTGCTAGAACAGAGCAGACGACTAATGTTGCTTGTGGTGATTCATGATATATCGTAAGCCAACCATTATAATCGCACAGAACATACCTCAAGCCGTTGAAAAGCTGCTTCGATTTTTCTAAGTGATGGCAAAATTCATTCACTATTTTCCTCTCATTTTCATCTAACGGCTGGATGGGGACAGCTTCCGACGCCATGTTTGTTTAAGTGGTTACATTATCTCAAAACAGGCGTGATTTAAAAAAAAAGACGAATAAACCACGAATCATCTGGAAGAATTTTCATTTTTATTATATCGACCTTTCAAACTATTCAGATAGTTTTTTTTTACTCACATTTTTTACATTGTCCTCGCGCGCGCATGCGTAGTACTTCCAGAAAGCATTTAAGTGTTGTGAAAGTGACTGCAAGTGTGAAAATCTTACTGCAGATTCATAATGGAAAAGGTGAGTTGGAGCTTTGATGCAAATCACTTCCGCGCAGTTTAGATAGGACACACTGCATTATGCTTGTTTTCAGAGGTTTGTGATGGTGTCATTTTTGCTGTACAACAGTAGCTAGAAACTCCCTACGGAGCGAAGCAGAAGACGGTCTTCAGAGGAAGAAGAGCCCCCGTCGCCGAGTGTTTCGGCCCTATAATCTTCCTTGCACTCTCGGGGGGTGGGCCACACCTGGACTGACCTCAACTAACTAACATGCAATCAACTAATCATGAAACTTCCTGGGAAGCGGGACGGCTGACGGTCTTTAGAATTAGAGAGGGGGGGGGTCTTAAAATGTTTCGGTCCCGACTTCCTGACACTCTCGGGGGGAGGGGGGGGGGGGGGGGGGGGGGGGGTGAGACACACCTGGGCTGGTTTCCGTAAGCCGTCCAAAGGGACCACGCACATGTGGTGATCTGCCTTGCAAACTAGTAGTCAGGAAGGAGATGGAACTGCTTGTCGTCACACCCCACGGACTGCCCCTTGGGTACCCTCTAGGCTCCACTGTAATCTCGTCCCTTTCACAGCAGATGCAATGTGACCGGCCCCTGAATTTTGTCGTGTATCAGTCAATACTTATCACTTGTAATAATGCGAAGACTCGTTAGTCTTGCGAGCAATGAACAGCTCGTTGATGAGAAGAATCCCAAGTGATATTTTCCGTTGTCTAGAAACAGGAATGGTTCAGGGATTCCTTGTAGGGATACTCAGTGGAAACGATCTGAAGGGTGGCCCTCCATGGATTAGAATTAGAATACAATGTAGAAGAGGCGGAGATCAAGATTAGCTTGATGTGTTGCTGTCGCTATCTGGAGTCCAAATCTTCCGAGCAGATATTTTTTTACTTTTAATTGCTGATCGAGTTTAGGTTATGGAACTTCAACGGTTATTTGACGCTTTCATCCGACACTGACAGTTGGTATTGCTTTGCAGGATCAAGACAAACTGCTCATAGGAGCAGAAGCAGTGCTGAAAGTCAGCGAGGAGATGGAGCCAGGCTCGGTGACTGTCAGTGGCTATGACTTCAACAGGGGGGTGGACTTCCATGCTCTGATGGACAGCTTCCACAGAACAGGTTTCCAAGCTACCAATCTGGCCATGGCCATCAGTGAAGTCAATAAAATGGTGTGTGTTCATCCCGACATGAATAATGATACTTTCATGATTCTGCAGAGCAGTCTCGTTACCTCGAGGCCCTGCAAGAGTACATTGACCACAGGTAGCATGAACCAACCATTTAAAAAAGTTAATTTCAAGCACTTTTTTCTTATCAGTCAGATACTATGTCACCCAAATGATACCAAATCACTTTGGTTTAACACTTAAAAGCAATTATTGATTTTTTTTAATGAATTTTTAAAATATGGGTCAAATGAAGGTCAAAATCATAGGTCCAAAAAAGTGGACCAAGTCCATTAAAAAAAAAGGTTTTGCCCTAGAGCTTTAAAACTTGCTCTTAAATTTGATCTTTTACCCCCAAATCTAGGAAATAAGCTTCATGAAGACATTCATGATGTGGGGTGAGTAAATAATTTTTGTGTGATATCCGTAATGGGTTTTTCAAGGAAAACGGGCAGCCTACATGATGTAGATCTATCAACAATTAAAATTCAGTAAATTGCCATTTCTCTCCCTCACCTAAGGAAAATGTCCACATTGTTGTTTTGAACAAGCACAATGATAACTTTGCTGTTGAGTTGCATTTTAAGAGTGTTTTTGGAACACAGATTCACAAATTCCAGTAAACTGTTCAACAAATGCACTTTTGCTGATTTGTTTTGGTTCATAACACATCCAAAATAAATTCTATAGCTAAGAACAATCCACAAACCGACTTGAAAGGAATACTTGTGTACAAAATCTTCCAATTAATATTACATTACACACAAAAATACTTAAGTTAATGATTGTCTTATCATGAAAGCAAGGCAAATCAAGTCAGCATCTTCATAACTGGCAAGTAAATGGCTCACATGATACAGTTGCTCCATACATAAAAGAAGACAATTAGTTCTTGGCACAATCTTTCTATAAATGCCTTAGCTTAATGCTATGAGAATTGGTGATTCTTAACTTCAAGTTATACAGGGCTTTGAAATATCACATGTGTACACAGTGACACACATGCCCTCAACATGTCTGGTGGTGCAGATAATCACTGTCTGATCATTTTGTAAATTTCCATTACCGTGATCATGAATCAAAGATTGAGGAAATTGCTGTGACCTATGCAATCCAGAGAAGAAAATAATACAGACTAGATGTTACTAAAGTACATTAATGTCATTAATTAAATTAAACATCAGTGCTTTCACCTTTTTTTCAAACTTCAACAACTTAAAAAACACTCATTTATATTCAATAGCAGGGCATGATCTGCCCATGTTTACAAAGCTTACAGTTAGTCATAAACTGATGGCATCAGTAGTCCTTGACATTGCAGGTCTGCATGCGACGTACAAATGCAAAAAATATGAACATGGAAACCTCTTTTCCAATCATAAAATGTGTTAAATCTGAAGTATTTACATATTTGAAATTTTTTCACTAAATAGTTCTGCCTGATGATAACTTACTGATGACACTGCTGACCGGGCAAAACTAAGCATTCTGCCGCATACAGCATTAACCCATAGCCTACAGTGCACGTAGGCGTGGCCGACTGAACTAGGTCACTACGAACTCACTCGAGACGAATCGACATCGCTTATTAACACCTGATTAGCAATATATGATCTGCCATTGCAATTTGTATCTCTTTAGCAGATCAACACTATCAAATTAAAGAGAGAAACAGCTTTCCGAGCTTTGCAGGGGACTTTGCTCCGATGTCGCGCAGTTTAAAACATTGATACAGATGGCCATCGGTAAAATTCTGAATTCTCTGTCAACACTCGGAAACGGCCGGGGTAGTCTAGTCAAAACTGTTTTTAAAGTAACTTAACGCGCATATTATGTTCTGAAACTTACAACATCGATAAATTGAATATTAGGGCACTTAAAAATAGTTATTGTGGAGTGGTGCGGTACTTCTGTAGCATTAAACGAGTTTTCCTAACTTTTCCTTCACAATACTTTTTGGTAAATTGGAAGCTGGTCAGCTCCTCATTTTGGTGCACCCCTCGGGCTATGTCTCTTCTATCAGCATTGGTTGCATTTAAAATCATCCGACCAATAAGAACGAAGCTTTCGCGCGTATTCGGACCCATCCAAATTGCAAAAAAATAGGCCCAGAATGGGAGATAACAATTTTTTGCTAGTAGGAGTTAGGTCCCTTGTTGGTTCATGCTGCCACAGGCAAACAACTATGCTGATGAAAGCATCTTTTTAAAAATCTGGATGCCTTGGTTCAGTCCCTGCTCAGGGTGACTTGTTTGCCATTTCCTTATCATAATGATCTAGTGTAAATTGACATATTTCCTATTCCTTTCTTCTAACACTTGTCTTGTAACTTTTGTTTCAAATTTCATTATCATTGAGCTGTACTCCATCAAGGAAAATGTCCTTACTAAACATGGACAGTAAAGTATTGTGTATCATGAAACATGTGTCCGCTAAAATTAACATTCTATGTGTTTGTTTGCAAGTAAATTGATACCTTCAAAAGCAGTCACATGACCTCCCCAGCAAGAGTACATTGACTACAGGTGAATGACTATGCTGATGATGGCATCTTTTTTAAAGATCTGTATTTGGCATAGTAGCTCCACCTGTTGGCTGTTGTGTGAGGCAATTAAGTATGATGGTAAATCTTATAAATTAAAACTCTATTGATATGACTATGCTCTTCGGCCAGTTGGTTACTAAGCTTGACTTGCTGCTAATTGCAACTAGTTGGTGTGGTATTTCTTATCCCTGTCATCATAATGCAAGCACATTTATTGGCTTCTAGTTCATGGGAAATTTCTTAATGTCCAATGAAAATGAGCTATTCATTTGGAATAGAGCCCCAGCACGTAACTACCAAGTACTTGACTTCCAAAGTGATCAATGTGATGATGAGGTGGGGTGTTATGCAATCAGATTTTTTCCCACACTGAAATTGCAGTGCCTCTCCGAAGACGTAAAAAACAATCATTTAGTGGTATATTTGAAATCTGAAATAGGGAGTATATGAAATTATGAATGGTTCAGCTTTCTGAACTAAATTAAATCTCAAAATCATTGGAGTGACCCCCTAGGATAAATTTTTGACTCTATCTCAATTTGAGCAAAGTATCCAAGGAACTCAATTTGAGAGGACTGGTAAAAAATGATGTTGATCCTTTTTAGCCATGAAATTGTTTTATCTCAATTAAATCTGGGTATCAAGGCACAGGAATTTTTGATACCACAGTGACCATCAGCTTCATTTCCTTCCTCTTACCACCACCACCACCACCACCTTTTCTCTTTTGAAATATATGCATGGATTGGATGTATTCCAGATTGACTGCAAGCTGGCTGCACTGCCACCAGAAGCAAAGAAGGGTGTGAACCTGAACCCTTGTCAGAGGGAGAAGACTAACTGCACCATCTTTCTCAGCTACACATCAAACTTGGTGTCTGCAGGCACTCGGGATGTCATCCGATACATTGTCGAGCACAACATGGTGGGCAACATTTACATACTTATGCCACAGTGCTTGTGCGTATTTTGCCTCAATTGTAGTGTGTGTGTGTGTGTTAGTGTGTGTGTTTGTGCGCATGAGTTTTGGGGGAAGGAGAATATTGACTTACTGATTGACTATCTAAATGATTGGATGGACTAATAATGGATTGCCTGACTGATAGCAGCAAGTGACATAATAATTTTTCTGTGCTTCATATATCTAGTTCGAGTTCTAGTTCAGTATCTTAACCCTGAGTTGGGTTGTTGAGGCACCACTGATGACTTTCGGACAATCTTCCTCCATCAATCTCTATCCTCTGTGGCTCGCTTTGAGTCAGCAAAGGTCAAGCCTGTCCACTCTTTGATGTTGTCTTCCCACCTCTTTCTCTGCCTGCCTCTCCTTCTCCCACCTGTTACGGTATCTTGCAGGATGATCTTGGCCAGCCCACTGCCTCTTGACATGTGACCATACCACTTCAGCTTTCTGCTTTTCACGCTTGAGAGCAGGTCTTCGTACTGCCCAAATGCTCTCCTGATCCCGTTGCTGACATCCTCATTCGTGACATGGTCTTTATATGAGATGTTCAGAAATAGACTCTGCGCAGTGAGTTCAGTTCAGGTGAGAGTTCAGTTCAGTGTCAGTTCTGGCAGTTCAGTGTTTGGAATAAACAGATTGACTTTGCCTTGGTTCGAGTCCACTCCTGTAGCTCTTGGCTATACTTCATTGGCGACGAGGACTGAGGATGTCGACCTTCGGCCGTTTGCAGGAGTTTAGGCTCGAGGAGGAGGAGGATTGGGAGCAATACATCGCTCGTATGAAGCACTACTTCTCTGCCAACGACATCAATGATGCAAACAAACGAAAAGCGATTCTTCTGAGTGCATGTGGGGCAAGTACAGGATCTACAAGCTCATGTGTGATTTGCTTGCGCCAGCTAAACCAGGGGATAGATCGTTTGACGAACTTGTAACTGCCGTTCAGAATCACCTGAAACCAAAACCATCTGAAATCATGCAGCGTTTCAAGTTCCACACGTGCGTACGTCACGAGAACGAGACGGTCTCGACTTACATGGCGGAATTATGTCATTTGTCACGCGACTGTAATTTCACAGGCGACTCACTGGAGAATGCTGAGAGACAGACTGGTGTGTGGCATAAACCATGACCAGATCCAGAGGCGCCTCCTGGCAGAGAAAGAGCTAACATTCGCCAAGGCACTAGAGATGGCCACTGCGGTGGAACTAGCAGAAAAGAGTGCGGTGGATTTGCGAGGAGGGGCGGCTAGGGCAACCGCTTGTGGAATGAAAGAGACTTGTCAGTGTTGACAAAGTGAACAGTTCGGCAGTCAGATCTATCACCAGGGGAGAGAACCAGGCTGGTGGGAAGAGCAAGCAGATGAACATTGAGTGTTGGTTTTGCAAGGGCAGAGGTCACATGCAGCGTCAGTGTCAGCAGTATCAAGCCGAGATAGAGAAAAGAAGACGGGCAAAAGGTGACACAGTCTCAAAAGGTGCCACAGTGAAGAATGTTGACGACTCAGACTCGGAGGGCGACGATGAGGTGTTCACTGTTCAGAACACAAAACAAGGAGAAGCCGTACATGGTGACGGTGTCAGTGGAGGGTGTGCCCATAGAAGTGGAAGTGGATACTGGAGCGTCACTGACTGTGATCAGTGAAGATACACTCAAGAGCATCAGGCGTGGAGCGTATCTGCCACTCCGGAAATGCAAGCGAAAATTGAAGACGTACACGGGCGATGAAATTCCAGTGTTGGGCGAGTGCCAGGTGGCCGTGACCTACAAAGATAGCACACCGGTTACGTGCGAAGTCATCGTTGTGAAAGGAACAGGTCCAGATCTGTTGGGAAGAGATTGGCTAAGGCATGTGAAGCTGGATTGGTCAGAAATCTTTTCGGTGCACAGTGGAGAAGCCCGAGCCAAGGACGTGGACTTAGAGCTGATCCTGGGGATGAATGCAGAAGTGTTTGAAGATGTGAGGGGCACTATCAAAGGGTCAAAGCCTCTATTTTTGTTGACCCCACAGCCCAACTGCGCTACTTCAAACCACGGCCAGTACCCTACACCTTGTGTGACAATGTGAGCCAAGAGTTGGATCGTCTGGAAACTGAGGGAACGATAGAGAAGGTACAGTTCTCTGACTGGGCTGCTTCGATCGTCACTGTAGTCAAACCCAACAAGAGCCTTCACATTTGTGGTGACTACAAGGTGACTGTGAATGCTGTCTCAAAGTTGGACAACTATCCTATCCCCAAGACCGACGACCGGCTGGCTAGCCTCTGGGGTGGGAAGTTCTTCATCAAGCTGGATCTGACGCAGGCCTATCAGCAGCTGGAGCTCGATGAGGCCTCGAAGGAGTTCACCACAACTAATACACACCAAGGCTTGTATCGTTGCAGTCGCCTGCCTTATGGGGTGTCCTCAGCTCCAGGGAATTTTCGGAGGACGATCGAGGGCCTGTTGAGAGGCCTGGCCGACGTGTACGTCCGCATTGATGACATCCTGGTGGTAGGAAAGACCTGTGCTGAACACCTGACAACATTACGGACAGTGCTAATGCGCCTGAAGGAGGCCGGGGCGAAGCTGAAAAAGAAAAAGTGTGTCTTCATGGCCACAGAGGTGATCTACTTGGGTCTGAAGATAGATCAGACAGGGATCCAGCCGGTGCCGGAGAAGGTAAAGGCGATCCAAGAAATGCCTCAACCCACTGACCTGAAAAAACTGCAGGCCTACCTGGGAATGGTGAATGTTTATGAATTCCCGGTTCCTGCCCCAGCTCTCCACAGTACTGGCTCTCTTGTACACTCTGCTACAGAAAGGAGTGAAATGGTGTTGGGAAGATCAACACGAGCTAGCGTGGACTGTCTCAAACAGACGGCTCCAGTCACCCCAACTGGTCGTTCATTTCGACTCCACTAAGGATATCGTCCTCTCCTGTGATGCATCCTACTATGGGGTTGGAGCAGTGATCTCACATCGGATGGAAGATGGCAGTGAACGGCCAGTTGCGTTCGCATCACGCACCATGAACAGCGCTGAGAAGAACTACAGCCAGGTGGAGGAGGCTTTGGCCATTATCTTTGGCATAAAGAAGTTCCACCAGTACCTCTATGGACAGAAGTTTGAGATTATCACCGATCACAAGCCGCTGTTGGGACTAATCGGTGAGAACAGGCAGATACCAGCCATGGCCGCAGCCAGGATTCAAAGATGGGCTATCACGCTTGCTGCGTATGAATATCAGCTGAAGTTCAAAGAGGGCAAGAAACACAGCAAGGCAGATGGCCTTAGCTGGCTGCCTCTTGAGGTCACAGTGGGGGTGAAGCCTGAAAGGGGAGAGACAGTCCTGCTGATGGAGCAGGTGGAGACAATGCCTGTTACAGCCAAGCAGATCCGACAGTGGACGAGCTCAGACCCTGTGCTGTCAAGAGTGAAGGATTTTGTCCAGAAAGGCTGGCCTGAGCGTAGCGACAACAAAAGGGTCCAGCCATACTTTGCTCGGACAAAGGAGCTGAGCCTGATGGATGGCTGCTTACTATGGGGAACACAGGTGTTGGTCCCACCCAGGGGACGTAAGCGCTTGTTGGAAGACTTACACAAGTCACACCCGGGCATGACGAGGATGAAGGCGTTGGCTCACTCATACATATGGTGGCCGAACCTGGACAGCGACATCGAGGCGACGGTGCGTGGCTGTCCGGTTTGCCAGGCTCACAGGAACATGCCCAGTTCAGCCCCTTTGCACCCGTGAGAATGGCCGAATCGACCTTGGAGTTGGAGTCGGCTGCATGTGGACTATGCAGGTCCGTTTCAAGGGAAGATGTTTCTGGTCATCATTGATGCTCATTCTAAGTGGTTGGACGTGTACCCCATGAATTCGAGCACATCCACGGCGACCATCGAGAAACTCCGTCAGTCATTCGCCATCCACGGCTTACATGACACCCTGGTGTCAGACAACGGTACATGCTTCACCAGTGAAGAGTTTGAGATCTTCATGAAGATGAATGGCATCAAACACATCAAGTCGGCGCTGTATCACACGGCCACTAATGGGTTGGCCGAACGGGCCGTACAGACGATGAAGCAAGGCCTGAAGAAGTTGACCAGGGGCTCTATGGAGACGCGAGTGGTGCGCTTCCTCTCCATGTATCGCGTCACACCTCAAACAATGACGGAGTTGTCGCCCGCAGAGCTGCTCTTCAACAGGAAGGTTTGTACGCGACTTGACTTGGTTCAGCCCTGTGTGGAGAGAAACAGTCGCAGCAGAAGCTGAACCATGACCACGCTGACTCCAGAATGTACCAGGATGGGGACCTGGTACACCTCAAGAACTTTTCTGTGGGTCCCAAATGGCTGCCCGGTGTGGTCATGCAAATGACAGGGCCGCTGTCATACATGATCCAATGGCCGCATGCTGAAAAGACACGTTGATCATGTGCTGCCTCGTGTCAGCGACCCTGAAGTGCCTGAGAACTGCGAGCGTGACGTCCAGACCAACGCTCAGGCCTACCCTTGCATTCAGCCGCCTCTTTTGGCTGAACCCCCAGCGCCATTGTCAGATGACCCCTCCGCACTTACACTGCCGCTGGCAGTTCCTACACAAGATCTGGAGGTGTCGCAACAGCCGGACCTCGAGCACTCCGACCCGGGCGACCTGGCGATGCCAGCGCCGCGTCCCGCGCCTGCTGTCATTCCAGCCATGACGCCTATGCCCGAGAGCCGTCCAACGCGACAGCGCAGGCGGCCTGAACGGTTCAAGGACTTTGTCCTCCATTGGTTCCGGGATATGCGGAAGTGAGCTGTGAACTGACTATGCGCATCATGTTTCTGGGTTGTGTTGTTGTTCGGGAACTGATACCATTTTTGTTGCAATTTTCTTTTGTCTTCCTCAATGTTTTGTGTTACAGGTTCTCGGAAAGGGGAAAGACGAGAGAGATTCAAAGATTTCAGTGACACTTAGACTTCAGTTTTTATTCACCTTTATGAAGTTCGTTCTCTTCATTTGTTCAACGTTGATAAAAACTTAATGGTGAGGGTATGTGGTATACTCTCTCTGCGCAGTGAGTTCAGTTCAGTTGAGAGTTCAGTTCAGTGTCAGTTCTGGCAGTTCAGTGTTTGGAATAAACAGATTGACTTTGCCTTGGTTCGAGTCCACTCCTGTAGCTCTTGGCTATATATACTTCAGGATTCATTAGGGGCAATGTCAATGGGGCCATCTAATAGTTGAGATAAAGAGAAAATTGCTAAGTTAACATAAATACAAAAATACACCCATAGCCAAAAATAAAAGTTGTGTTAATATTAACTCAACTGATCCTATTTTATTCTGCCAACCCAAACTTTTTCCTATCATGCAAAGAAAAAGAGAATATTATGGTAAACAATGTACTGTGTGCTGTCCCGTCTTCCCTGCTGTATGAGCACTCAGGGAATCTAATTTGCAAGTATTTTTTGTGAAATGTTTGTGTTCAATCTGACCTCGTCTAAAAAAAAGTTAAAAGCTTTTTATCTTTGAAGTTCAGGCTGACCTACTAGCTTTTTTTTCTTTTGGCCATATTACCGTAACCACAACTTTTTCCCTTTTCTTTGGTTTGTGGCCTTACCTTTTTGGTATTAAGTGACCTGGGCCCGTATTCACAACGGCGATTTATCGGCGATTTATTTTAACTCCGATTTATCTCTAAACTCAGACGATTCCAACTGCCTGTTCCGCTCTCCCTTGGCTGGAAACCAGTATATATAGCAAAGCGCAACCTAGGATCCTCTGACGAGCGTACCTTATCTAACCGATCAAGATAACGCGGGGCTAGGGGATAAATCGAGTGTTAAAAAGATAAATCGCCGTTGTGAATACGGGCCCTTACCTTTTTGGTATTAAGTTAAGACTTAGTTCATAAAAAATGATGTGGAAATGACTTGTAAAGTTGTATGCTTCTTGTATTCATTATCTTTTATTTGGGAGGTGACAATAACTTTTGTTTGCTTTATGAACACCTTGGCACCATATTTGTGCAAAGTTGCTACACCTGTAGGGTTCGCACAGTCTGGAAAGTCATGAAAAAGTCGTGAAACTGAACATTTAAATTCCAGACTTAAAAAGTCTGGAAAATCGCTACTTTTTTTGTCCTCGTGGAAAAAGGCTGGAAAATTTCTTGAAAATGCAGAATTAGTCTTGAGAAAGTCTTGAACAGTCATTTTCTTTTAAATGGTTTGTATTTTCCAAATCTCGTTTGCATCTAGACATTTACCGAAGCCGCCGCCATGTTGTTGTCAAGTGCATTAGGGGAGGTAATTAAGCAGAGTTGCGTAATTTCGTACAGATGCAAAACGTGCCGCGTGCAGTTTCAGCTGTTTCTGGGACGTCACACTTCTCATGCACCATTTTCTCCATTGGACTTTCACGTGTGTCTTCACTCTTGCCATGGGAAAATGCTATTTTTCCAACCTTTGGAACTCTGATATATAGTTTTGTATGTCGAAAAAACCCTCTGGGATGTTGGAAAAAGTCTGGAATTTGATTTGTCCAATTCTGTGTGAACCCTGAACAGTGGTCCTTATAAAATTGTTCTTTTTGCACATTGGTGATTACAGGTGGACAGACAGATGACTCATGCTGATTACAGGTGGACAAAGGGAGTGTGCATGCTCATTACAGGTGGACAAAGGAAGTGTGCATGCTGGTTACAGGTGAACAAATGCATGCTGATTACAGGTGGACAAAGGAAGTGTGCATGCTGGTTACAGGTGAACAAATGCATGCTGATTACAGGTGGACAAAGGGAGTGTGCATGCTGGTTACAGGTGAACAAATGCATGCTGATTACAGGTGGACAAAGGAAGTGTGCATGCTGGAATACAGGTGAACAAATGCATGCTGATTACAGGTGGACAAAGGGACTGTGCATGCTGGTTACAGGTGAACAAATGCGTGCTGATTACAGGTGGACAAAGGGAGTGTGCATGCTGATTACAGGTGAACAAATCCATGCTGATTACAGGGGGACAAATGCATGCTTGTTACAGGTGGACAAAAACATGTTGATTACAGGTGGACAAAGGGAGTGCATGCTGATTACAGGTGGGCAAAGGGAGTGTGCATGCTGATTACAGATGGACAAATGCATGCTGATTGCAGGTGAACGAATGCATGCTGATTACAGGTGGAAAAATGCATGCTGATTACAGGTGGATAAAGGGAGTGTGCATGCTGATTACAGGTGGGCAAAGGGAGTGTGCATGCTGATTACAGATGGACAAATGCATGCTGATTACAGGAGAACAAATGCATGCTGATTACAGATGGACAAATGCATGCTAATTACAGGTGAACAAATGCATGCTGATTACAGGTGAACAAATGCATGCCGATTACAGGTGGACAAATGCATGCTGATAACAGGTGGACAAATTTGTGCTGATTACAGGTGGACTAATGCATTTTGATTACAGGTGGACAAATGCATGCTGATTACAGGCGGACAAAGGAAGTGTGCGTGCTGATTACAGGTGGACAAATGCACGCTAATTACAGGTGCTGAGGTGGACAAATGCATTCTGATTACAGGTGGACTAATGCATGCTGATTACAGGTGGACTGCTTGGTGACATCTGCAGGGGGTGTGGAGGAAGACCTCATCAAGTGCTTGGCCCCAACCTACATGGGGGACTTTGGTCTGAAAGGGAGCGAACTGCGGGCAAAGGGTTTCAACCGAATTGGCAACCTGCTGGTACCCAACAAAAACTACTGCCAATTTGAAAAATGGCTCACGCCCATTCTGGACAAAATGCTCCAAGAGCAGAAGGAGAAGGTATGCATGTCCTTGTTGGACTGGGCTGTACTTGTAACTTGTGTTGTCTTTTTGACACCCTTGCTCTGACCTTCTCTCTGGAGGCCTCTGTGTGTGTGTGTATGTGTGTCCCTCCCCATGTATGTGTATGTGTCCCAGTGTGTGTGTGTGTCCGTATGTGTGTGTCTCCATGTGTGTGTATCCCCATGTGTGTGTGTGTGTGCATATCCCCATGTGTGTGTGTGTGAGTGTGTGTGTGTGAATTGTGTCTGCATGTGTGCCATGGAAGCTAAAATCCAGCTCCGCTGAAAATAGCATTGATCAGCATTCTATGCTGTCTTACCCTTGTCTTCTACCTGCTTTGAACACTTGGGTTTATTCACCTCTTCACTCTCAGCTTTCAGAAAACTGAAGCCAAATTTGAAGAGCACCATGGCTACTTCTCGCTCATTCATAGCTTTTGTTTGCTGGTTGGATGTAGAAATAGATTGCTTGAGCCAGCAACATGGCAGCATACTGTTTTGGGCAAGACAGGGACACCACTCCAGCATTTAAACTTTTTCTTACAACATTTTAATCTTTTCCACAGGCTTGGGATTTTAGTTTTTACATTTCCTGACAGAAAATTTACTTGCCTCAGGCAGTGGGAAAATGTATTTGGCAAAATGTGCATATCTTGTAACCATATGAACAGATGCCCTAATTCACACACACGTTGTTACCCATCTGTGGCAATGAAATGAACCAAAGCCCCATTTTACATATTACCCGTGTGTAGCAATAATATAAACAAATATTTGAAAAAGACTGAAAAAGTTCAAAATTAAGATTTTAAAAACAGTGAATGCACACAATTTCTAGTTATTTTTATTTTATTTTTCATTACAGTACAGAAAGTGTATTTATATCATCATTGTTGTCATCATCGTCAAAGTGAATATTGCTGTTGATAATGAGGGGTGTGGTATCAATGCTTGCTGGAATTTTCAGGGCACCCTGTGGACTCCATCCAAGATGATAGCACGCTTGGGGAAGGAGATTGACGACCCCAAGTCCATCTACTACTGGGCCTACAAGGTGAGGGGGACACACGTCTTGTGCATCTGGCTGTCCCTGCTCTCAGTGCCCCTGTGGGCTGGGGGTCACAATGGACCCACCATGTCTCTCTGACAGGGTTTGTCAAGGATGAATGACTAGAGGGAAAGGTAGTCTTGCTCCAACCAATACTAGTGAAATGGATGGGCTGTAGCATTTTATGGCCTGCAGAGGCTGATGGGCTATAAAGCCTCCAGCATCCATCCATCCATCTGTCTGTCCATCCATGCATGCGTGCATCATTCCATCTCATTTTTTCATTCATCCATCCCTGGCTACTACATCTGCCAGGTGTATGCAGGAGTTGTGATGACCTGTGACTGCCAACTAGGTGAAGTGGCTCTGACTAGCATGACCGGCTATGTGAGACCTCCACTGACATGGTGTGTTGCTTAGGACTCCCAGCCTGTCAAAGTACCTTTTATTCACATCACTGTCTGTTTAACCCTTCATCTCCTAAATTTGTGTTATTTCCCTGCTTTCCAGTGAGAAACTGACCAAATCAGAAGCTTCATTGTCTGTTCTATATTTGTTATCTGTGGCTTTTTTCATTCATCAGTCAATTAATGTACTTGACAGTTACAAATAGACTTAATAAAAACTGTTCTTTATTTGTATCTAAAGGAAAAAGTTGCTGTAGCTCATGTGAAAATTACAAATATACTTAAAATGGTGTTTGAAGAATAGCATGCAAGTATTCATGCTTCCAGCTAAATATTGCCTCACACATAGCTAATTTGATGTAGATTAACTCTCTTCAACAAGCCCCCCCCCGCCCCCCGCCCCCCCCCCCCCCCCCCCCCCCCCCCCCCAAAAAAAAAAAAATCATTGTTGTGATGCAGGTAACATAGCAAAAGACAATAGGTCGGTAGGTCTGCTTGAACTTTCTTTTCAGATTGAATATAAATCAAGTTTCTCTTTTGCTGCAAATGCTTTTTTAATGAAAATAGTTTATTCTCTGAGTGCTTGTAGGACAGGGCATATGGGACAGCACATGATTTGTTTTTTACCATTGAGTTTTTGTTTGTTGTTTTTTGATGTGATCGAAAAAAGTTTAGTGATTCAGTATAAAAAAAAAGGGTTGGTCAGTACCATAACCACAACCTTTTTTTACCTATAGGATTTTCTCAGTTGCATGAGAACACAAGGCTCAATTTGGAAAAATGAATACTTGAGATGTTTCAACCAGGGAAAAAAGTTTCCATTTCTAGACATGCATCTAGCTTTCATCTACATGCCAAACAATTTCCAACAAAATTGAAAGTTATAGGAAGAATGCAAATTGCTTTAAAAAAAAATTCTTCCATTTAGAACAGTTTTCTTGGAGATGAATGGATGAGATGAACGGAAAAGGATTAACTCTTAATGTCCTCTCTGCTCCTAACTGCTTGTGAATCTAATTCCTGAACCGCTTGAAACCGCCCATGTTTCATGCCTTGAATTCCAAGGGAAATAACTCTGGCGAGAAGCTCTCTAGCACTGAGGGAAATTATTGCCCTTCTCCCGCATGGTTAGTGCGTCTTCATGAATTTAAAAATGGATTTCGATAAGTTTCTACAGAGTTACTTGGCTTTCTTGCTCATTTTTTTGTGTGGGCATTCTCCATTGCAAAGATGGCGGACAGTAATGTCGACGGTGGTTAGGCAGTGATTAGTTTTTTATCGAAATGGTTCGATCTAAATATTGTGGACTTGGAGACTCCGATCAGAGTGATGTAACAGTTTCCTGTGTCCACACAAGTGATTTATCAGACTTTCATGAGCAAATTATTTCAACTTCGTTATCGGATGATGATCTCAGCATCGTCAAATGGTCAAACACTGTTGAGGAGTTTGCTAATGATCCTTTCGTAGAAGCAGTTGGTTCATCAAAAACCACTCGGACTTGATGCAGGATGAGTAGCATAATTTCTGCAACTCTTTCCAGAGGAAATGTTCGTCATGATCCATGACGAGACTATGCGAGGCACAATGGCAACAGAACATTCTAAACTTCCATGGAGGAGATGAAAGCCTCTCTGAGCATTGTGTTTCTGATGGGCATCATTCAGCTGCCAAATTACAGCTTTTTCTGAAGCAAGCGATGTGAGCTTAGATAGCCAGTGATTGCCGATGTTATGTCGAGGAATCGTTACGAAATAATCACAAAGTACACAATGTTTTTTGTGTGTTTTTTTAATTGTGGTCTTTTTCCATGTATTTACCTGTAATTATGCTAATTACATGCAAATTAAACAAAAATATTAAGAACACTTTGCACTTGATTTTAGAAAGACCGCCATTAATTTTTGACTACACCAACATTTTCTTACAGATCCATACAGTATTATACTTTTTGACTCACATGCGTAGCAAAAGTGAGTCTATGTACACCGGGCGTCCGGGCATCCGGGCGTCCGAAAACTTTAACGTTGGATTTTTCTCAGAGACTATTAAGTCTATCAATACCAAATGTGGCATGATGGTGTATGATGACAAGGCCTCTAAAAACATACATAGTGACTTGACCTTGCTTCAAGGTCAAGGTCGCAGGGGCCATAAATGTTGTCTAAAAAACAGCCATTTTTCACATTTTCTCAATTTTCTCTGAAGTTTTTTAGATTGGATACCTGACCTATAATATATGGTATATAGGGCAAAGTAATCCCTATCTTTTGATACCAGTTTGGTTGACCTTGCTTCAAGTTCAAGGTCACAGGAGCTCTTCAAAGTTGTATTGTATACATATTTTGGGTGTGTTCCCGTTCCGCCGTTTCCCGTTTCGCCGTTTCCCATTTCGCCGTTTCCCGTTTTGCCGTTTCCCGTTTCGCCGTATTAATCAAGTAAGTGTCACTTTGCCGTAAAAGTGAGATACATAGAAATCAGTAAAAGTGAGAGATTTAGCGCTCAGCTCAGACCGCACCCGCCACTCCGCCTGACTGACTTCGCACGCCCGGGGAGTTATGCTAAGATCCGGCCGCGTTAATGTATCTGCGTTTTGTGACAAACGTCTTGCTCGGCGGTACTGTAATCCATGCATCTTAACGGTTCGCGTGATTCGGGTGTAATCTTAAGCTAAACGACGTTCCGAATGTTTCTGACTTTGACCATTTCAGCAACGCCAATAAACATCGTTTAGCGCGGTGTCGTTCTCGTTCAAATGCCGAAATTTCAAACTGGGGTACTCTGTCCGCCCGGACAGAGTACCTCGGGTACAGTGTCCACGAATGTTTCCGACTTCGACCATTTCAGCCCCAGTACGGCGAACCGACACTAAAGAGGACGGCGAAATAGCACTGGATCGCGTTAAGAAAAAAATTGACGAATACGGCGATTTGACACCCATACGGCGAAACGGGAAACGGCGAAACGGTACCCAACCCATATTTTGAAGCGACTTTGCCCCTGAACTATGGAAGATGACTGTTCCTAACTTCATAACATTGTAGTACACATGTTATACTTTCATCATGAGACACATTTGGTCACATATCATCAAGGTTAAGGTCACTTTGACCCTTATGAAATGTGACCAAAATGGGGTAGTGAACCACTAAAAGTGACTATATCTCATGGTAGAAAGTGCCAATAAGCACCATTGTGCTTCCAATGTCTTGAATTAACAGCTTTGATTTGCATGACCTTGGATGACCTTGACCTTGGGTCAAGGTCACATGTATTTTATAGGAAAAAAGTAAAAATTTCTTAGTGTGTGTCATTGGTAGGTTTAGTGACCTTGACCTTGAGTGGCACCTGAAGGTCAAGGTCATGTTAAGGTCAAGGTCAAGCATGTGAGTCGTATGGGCTTTGCCCTTCTTGTTATAGGTTTTACTTTTTTAACAAACCAACCGTGTTAAAAAAGGTAAAGGTGTGATTTTATATGGCGACTTTCCACCATTGATCGGTGCTCAAACCGCTTTACACTTTACCCCCTGATCACTGGGCATCTTGATCAATCCTCACTGGTACCTCACAACAAACGTAGTGACAGTCATTTAAGACGCAAACAGTCAGGTACCAGCACCAACTCCACTCCCTGGGGAGTATTCCAACCAGATGCTGGCGCTTGGCCGCATACAAGGGTTAATAGTACTACATTTTGCCAACACTGCCCTCACAATGTGTTATGTGTCATTTTCTCTAAAACCTTACAGGACTGGGGCATGTAGTTGTGAAATTCCTTATATGACGTTAAAAGTTAAATGAAGAATACTTGATTAATGAAGAATACTTATTTTAAGCAGATGTATATGAGTGAGTCTCTGAACGTCAAATGGGCAACTGGTACATTTTTAAAATGGTATTTACACCAATAACTAATTAACCTACATGTTTCTTTTGCATGTGTGTAAAGACACAAATGGACAAATACATAGTTTTTATGCAGTTTCCATTGTTACTGTTTTTGCGAGAGTGAATAAATAGATTGAAAGGTAAAATTTCCAGGAAAACAGAGACTTCAAAACGTTACATGACAGACAGTGCCTCACATTACCTAAAATAACAGGAACATAATCGCTCTTAAACTGAAATCCAATTGTTGTTTCAGGAAATAAAGAGTTGTCTTCAATAATTGGCCAGATATCAGGATTTCCATTTTTATATTCTTTGACTTTGAACGCGAGAAACTTCGTGAAATTGGACGTAACAGACTTTGTCATCAGCAGAGTAAACAAACATAAAACTGCTACCGGCAAACCACTGAATTATTTTTACTTAAAACTTTCCATGGGTTGTGTATTGCAACAAAGAGTGTGTGAAATATAACAAGTTAGAATGCTTTTATTCACAACTGCCACCGACTTTTATTTTTGGCAAAAATCCTTGGTCATTTCGATCGTTTTGCTTTTTTTCAAATTTATCCAAAAAAATGTGTGATTCCGACTTTTCTTCAATCCGAAATTTATAACCGCAACAAACCAGTTTACACCGGACGTAGTGCCACCGTGTTCAATTTTCAACATGGAGATTCAAAAACGTGGTAAGTGTTTGAATGTTTCTCCTTTGGTTTTCTTTTTGGTTACGTCCAACAGGTCTGACTTACTAGCCAAAATGCACTCGGCAATACCTGTTCATTTCATGGCTAATTGTGGACAATCCACAAAATATTTTGAATAAAAACTAGAATGAAAGTTGTTTATAAAGGTTTCAAAAACATGTGTATGTAATTTTGTGTTAATCCGTCTTATTTCCGCTGAGAAAATACAAGCCGATTACGTCCGCCGCTACACGCGGCTTACGACAGTAAAGCGTCAGCCTTGCGCTACCGACGCGCGGTGGCACTAACGAAGGTCGCATTTCGCTACTCGGGTTGGTCTCTTCTAAACACTCGTCCGTCAAAGTTTCTCATTGGATCAAGTTGAAACTTTACAACTCATTAGAGGAAAGATTGCTCTTTTGTTCGGTGTATGTTTGAACTTCCGATGAAAATCGAAAGACGAGTTATGGATGAAAGTTCGAACGTCATCGGACATTTTGTTAAAATTTGCTCACTCCCGCACCAATCAATTTCGTACAGACACCCTCGTGTTCTACAAGATTTCCCCTTTCCAATGCTATATTCGATGTTAATGTACGATGAATCTACGTTTTATCTAGCGCCCAGATTGAGCGCTTGAAAGGAGAAAACAAACGGAAATTTTCCACCTGTTTGTGTGTACATCGGATCGTAATGGCGTTGTGTAGACGCGTGCTCGATTACCACATTCAGCATGCGTTCATCGTTGAAGCACCAGACAATTTGGGACAAAAGTATCATCATTTTAAAGAGTACTTGTTTGAAAATTTGCTGTAAATTGAAATGACAGTCTTTGCTTGCTTGTTAATTAGACGAGAAGCATAGCACTAACAGAGTGCAGTACTTCAATGTGGAGTAGTGTTGGTTTTGTGTGTGTGTGTAAATAGTTGTATTTATCATGTTCATGTTGTGTGCATGGTGTTGTATGTTGCACATTGATCTGCTCATTAGAAATGTGTATACATGTGTTAAATGTTCTGTATTATTATAATTATTACTTTCAGTCAGTATCAATCAGTATTGCTCTTCTGTATGATAATGAAACAGTGTGCTTTAAGTACTTGTGTGCTCGTTTTTGTGTGTGTATTTCATGATATTTTTCACAGTATTAGTAAAGATGATTTTTGCAGATGCAAAGTAAGCTTGTGCTTGTTTGTTTGACTTCAGAATTCAAATTCCTCATCAAAAGCTTGTTGGAGGTACGGGCGTAACGAATGACACAGGATTTATAAAATAGCTCTAAAATCAAAGTTCTTTTGCCAATGAGGTTGATATTTGCCACATTAACATTAAAGACATTTCTTTTCAAGTTGTAAGTGTTATTTTGCCTGTATCAAAGTTTTACATACAAAGAGAGAAAAAAAACACATTGCAGCTGTACGAGTGTAACGGATGACAAAGTAATATTTAACCTTGTACCCTTTTTATTTTATTTTTCTTTAAATTTTCTTTCTCTTTATGTTAACACATTCTGTTAATGTGTGTTTGAAACACAAATCATCTCATTTGTTGTTTTTTATTGCAAGAAAAGTGGTCATTTACTTTTTCATCCGTTACACGCATACCACACCAACTTTTGAACTTTACACAGCTCCTAAGCAGACATTTCTCAATAAACTATCTTTTTGAGTTAGGTACACACAGTTAAAGTGTCAGTCTTTATAATAATACCAAAATAGTGACAATTCAAGCACTTTTTTGAAACTGGGTTTGTGAAACGTTTTTGCCACGACGTTTAGAGACTTACTCATATACATTCTTTTGTTTGCCTTTCAAGCAAGATCCCCCTTGTGGATTGGGGGTCAGATTATCAATCTATGTGATTTGTAAGAGGCGAATAAATAGTCACCACATGACTTGATTTGCATTCACTCTAATAAATTCTGTGTTGGTGCTCAATGGCCTTACATAGCCTACAAAGGCTGATGGGCAGTATAACTCCATCCATCCATCCATCCATCCATCCATCCATCCATCCATCCATCCATCCATCCATCCATCCATCCATCCATCCATCCATCCATCCATCCATCCATCCATCTCAGCAAGATATTTTGTTAAATGCCCCTGAAAACATGTGGAAGTTGAACAGTTTTACTATTTCTCGAGTCTTGTCTCTCTTTGTGTCTCTCTCTCTCTCTCTTTGTCTTGAATGCCCAGATTTGTTCATGATTTTCTTATATTTTGTTATCGGTAATTTTACTTTCAGAACAACATTCCAGTCTTCTCCCCTGCAATCACTGATGGCTCCATTGGAGACATGATCTATTTCCACTCCTGCCAGAACCCTGGTCTTGTCATAGACCTTGTGGAAGGTGGTGTTCAAGTTTCTTTTACTCCTGTCTTTCTCTTCAGCTTTCTCTCCATTTTAACACCCTTTCCTCCTCCATTCCCACACTTCCTGCAGTCCTTATCTGTTTCGCCATCATCCTCATAGCTCTCATCATCTTAACTGTTGTTGTTATTGTTGATGTTGTCCTCCTCCTCTTCCTCCACTCCCTCCACCTCCACTCCCTCCACCTCCTCCACTCCCTCCACCTCCTTCACCCCCTCCACCTTCTCCACTCCCTCTACCTCCTCCACTCCCTCCACCTTCTCCACTCCCTCTACCTCCTCCACTCCCTCCACCTCCATCTCCTCCACTCCCTCCACCTCCACCTCCTCCTCCCCCACCTCCTCCTCCTTCACCTCCTCCTCCTCCTCCTCCTCCTCCTCCTCCTCCTCTTTTTTCTCCTCTTCCTCTTTCTACCTCCTCTTCCTCCTCCTCCTCTTTTCCTCTTTTTCCTCCTGAGTCCTCCTCCTCCTCCTCCTCCTCCTCCTCCTCCTCCTCCTCCTCCTCCTCCTCCTCCTCCTCCTCTGTCCTTTCCTTTTTCTACCTCCTCTTTCTACTTCCTCCTCTTTCTACCTCCTCCTCCTCTGTCCACCTCCTCAGTCTCTTTCTCCTCCTCCTCCTTTTCCTCCTCCTCCTTCTCCTCCTCCTCCTTCTCCTCCTCCTTCTCCTCCCCTCCTTCCTCACCTTATCCTCCCTCACCACCACCTCTTTCCCCTACTCCCAACCCCCTTTCCTCCTTCTCCACCTTTTTTCTCCTGAGCCAATTCCAGTGTCACATGTAAACAAGCTGAAGAAAGACAAAGGGAATGTTTTTTGAAAGGACTTTCAAATTTACATGTCCAAACAGTAATGTAGGAAGCATCTGACAGGCGGATGGACTGCGTTGCCTTTGATAGAGCCGAAATTTTTTTAATGTTGTCAAAATGGTACTTATTCATGCTTAGAATGGATGGAAGCAATCTTGTGCAGCTCTGTTTGGAAGTTTCTTGAACAAATTATCCAATAATGCCTTTGTATTTGTGTATGAATCTTGAAAAACCGATCTAAGAGTGCTCCTGTTGGGGTGTGCTTCCCAGATTTGTAAATCCTTCCAGCTTTGAAAGCCCTAAGCAGTCACTTTTGAGTTCTCTGATCAAGTCTAGAATGACCAACAGCACAATGCGACAGGAATTGACCACCAGATGTTGAGTGGGCAGCCCTCTGGCAGTGCTGTGTGCCTGTTGGTGCTGACTGAAATTAGTAGGAGTTATTTGGGTAGCTCCGAGGTGCACTGTGACGCCGCTAATAAATGGCACTGTTGCAGACATACGCCGTGTGAACCAGCAGGCAGTATTTGCCATCAACTCAGGAATGATCATCCTGGGTGGTGGACTCATCAAACACCACACCTGTAATGCAAACCTCTTGGTAAGGTGATGTTTTCATTTCTTGTATACCTGCATGTCAGCATTTCATGTACTGCACCCATGTGTGTATAGCTTCTCATGCATGGCAGATTTTGAATGATGTTAACCAGGTGGATACTTTCATTTAAGACCTATGTTCATCAAATGTTACCAGTTGACGAAATTCATTTTTGACTCACATGCGAAGCAAAAGTGAGTCTATGTACTCACCCTTTTCGTCCGTCCGGGCGTCCGGGCGTCCGGTCTGGGCGTCCGAAAACTTTAACGTTGGATTTTTCTCGGAGACTATTAAGTCTATCAATACCAAATGTGGCATGATGGTGTATAATGACAAGGCCTCAAAAAACATACATAATGACTTAACCTTGCTTCAAGGTCAAGGTCGCAGGGGCCATAAATGTTGTCTAAAAAACAGTCATTTTTCACATTTTCTCAATTTTCTCTGAAGGTTTTGAGATTGGATACCTGACCTATATATGGTATATAGGGCAAAGTAATCCCTATCTTTTGATACCAGTTTGGTTGACCTTGCTTCAAGGTCAAGGTCACAGGAACTCTTCAAAGTTGGATTGTATACATATTTTGAAGTGACCCTGACCCTGAACTATGGAAGATAACTGTTTCAAACTTAATAATTATGTGGGGCACATGTTATTCTTTCATCATGAGACACATTTGGTCACATATCATCAAGGTCAAGGTCACTTTGACCCTTATGAAATGTGACCAAAATGGGGTAGTGAACCACTAAAAGTGACCATGTCTCATGGTAGAAAGTGCCAATAATCACCATTGTGCTTCCTATGTCTTGAATTAAGAGCTTTGTGTTGCATGACCTTGGATGACCTTGACCTTGGGTCAAGGTCACATGTATTTTGTTAGGAAAAATGTGTAAAGCATTTCTTAGTGTATGATGTCATTGGTAGGTTTAGTTGTTTGACCTTGACCCCGAAGGTCAAGGTCATATAAAGATCAAGGTCAAGCATGTGAGTCGTATGGGCTTTGCCCTTCTTGTTTGGATGTGTTTGTGAACGTGTGTGTGTGTGTGTGTGCGCGCGCGCGTGCATGCATGGATTGCTGTGCCTGTTGATTTGGACATTGCCAACCCTCATTGTAGATAGAACCAACAAAAATGTTATCTTTAAATAAACGAAAAATAATTATATCAGTTAATCGAACACATTAAACAGAGTCCTCATGTAAAATATTAATATAGAGAATTGAATAGTTTCTGAGAACACAAAGTTTCAACATTACCCATAATGGCATATTGTGAAGGATTGAACAATTGTCATGTTCAGACTCCCATAGATTTAGTTGAATGAAGACTTAGAGCACCCAAATTTGCAGTATATAATGTCACCAGTACCTAGTTGCAGGCTATTTTTGTTTCAAGCTTGCACACTGCTATACTTAGTCAGGTACAACATCCTGCCCTGATATTCTTTTTGACAGATGTCAAATGACCATTTTTGCATCAAAATACATCCCACCCCAAAACAGCCATGTCTCTTTCATTTTTCATCACGCAGAAATATTTCAAGCATCAAAATGATCTTGACAACACAAAGATTCCAGTTTTACATGCAAACGAACTTTTAAGCACAAAAGGAGCCTGACATTTTCCTTGAATGTAGCAAGTTTTGACTTCTATCGAGTCAGGTGTCAGGTCAACACCCAAATGCCTCCACCATCCCAGGACAACACTGTCTTATAAGTGCTGTTTTGCTGCAAAATTACACATCTGAGACCAGCCCAATAGGGCATGAAGACAAGGATTCCCCTCCCCTTATTTCAGGTAAAGTTTCTCTTAGGAGGTCAGCTCTGGTGAGATTGTACTTTCTACAAAGTGTCCCTAGAAAATGCAAGTATCCCTGCTCTCCTTTGAAGAAAAAAGTGTAACATCGATACAAGCAGACTTGCAATGTTCAAATTCGATCAGTGTAATTTTCACCACTGATTGGACTGAAGGAAAGCTGAAGTCAAGATACATCTTCAAAAGAAGATGCTTCAGATACTTCTGTGTTTTCTGGTCATTTTTGACTCACATGCGAAGCAAAAGTGAGTCTATGTACTCACCCGTGTCGTCCATCCGGGCATCCGGGCATCCGTTAAAAACCTTTAACGTGAAATTTTTCTCAGAGACTATTAAGTTTATCAACACCCAATTCGGCATGATGGTGTATGATGCCAAGGCGTCAAAAAGCATACATAGTGACTTGACCTTGCTTCAAGGTCAAGGTCGCAGGGGCATAAATGTTGTGTAAAAAACACCCATTTTTCACATTTCCCCATTTTCTCTGAAGTTTTTGAGATTGGATACCTGACCTATATATGGTGTATGGGGCAAAGTAATCCCTATCTTTTGATACCAGTTAGTGATTGGCCTTCCTTAAAGGTCAAGGTCACAGGAGCTCTTTAAAGTTGGATTGTATACATATTTTCAAGTGACCTTGACCCTGAACTATGGAAGATAACTCTTCCAAACTTCATAACATTGTAGTACACATTTTATACTTTCATACTAGGTCACCCGTGTGTCGTCCGTCCGGGCGTCCTGTAATCCGTAAAAAACTTTAACGTCGCATTTTTCTCAGAGACTATTAAGGCTATCAACACCCAATTTGGCATTTAGGTGTAGGATGACAAGGCGTCATAAAACATACATAGTGACTTGAGCTTGCTTTAAGGTCAAGGTCATAGGAGCTCTTTAAAGTTGGATTGTATACATATTTTGAAGTGACCTTGACCCTGAACTATGGAAGATAACTCTTCCAAACTTCATAACATTGTAGTACACATGTTATACTTTCATCATGAGACACATTTGGTCACATATCATCAAGGTCAAGGTCACTTTGACCCTTATGAAATGTGACCAAATGGGGTAGTGAACCACTAAAAGTGACCGTATCTCATGGTAGAAAGTATAAGCACCATTGTGCTTCCTATGTCTTGAATTAACAGCTTTGATTTGCATGACCTTGGATGACCTTGACCTTGGGTCTAGGTCACATGTATTTTGGTAGGGAAAATGTGTAAAGCAGTTTTTAGTGTATGATGTCATTGGTAGGTTTAGTTGTGTGATCTTGACCTTAAGGTCACCTGAAGGTCGAGGTCATCGTAAAGGTCAAGGTCAAGCATGTGAGTCGTATGGGCTTTGCCCTTCTTGTTTTTTAGAAGGTGCAACTGGAGAAGCAGTTACATATATTTGTTAAACAGTGGAGTTTGAGGCTTTCCTCTCCCTGTGTGGAAAAAGTTTGCTTTCAGCTCCTTCAGTATCATCAACTGCAACAGATCAACCATTTCTTTACTTGACACTTAACCCTTTTCTGACTACTGTCGCCAAATAAAGAATAGCACCCACCTCCTGGGGTTGCCAAAACAAAACAGCCAAAATATGGGTGGTGTTAGCAAAATAATAACTGCTTCCTTATCACTGGCTCAATCATCATGAAACTTTGGGATCTGACACAGAACTTATGTAGGCTCATCATCATGTGTTTTTTTCCCATAGTTTCCATGGAAACTACAAGGCAGCCATATTGCAAAGGGGAATAATTACTGAAAATTTGTATTTAATCCTGTTCACAGCTGATTTGTATAACATTTACAGCCCTAAATAACTGTTTTTCACTCTAAAACATAAGTTTGACATATCTACAATACAAACAATGCAGTCAGTAGGAAATAATTTATTCAAAATAATTTAGACAGCTCCATAAATGCAGGAGTGCAAAGGCATCGAATTTGCAACATTACAGCACCAAGTAGGTAATCCACATAATTAACTATAGCCTCTACATTTCTGGCTCAATCTTTTTGAAACTTTAGAATATAACAGGAAAATGGTTTATGCTTCTCATGCAAGTGTTTTTATCTTGGTTGCCATGGAAACCATGGGGCAGCCATATTGCAAAGGGGAATAATTACAGAAAAATGTGATAAAAATGCAAATCAAAGCTGATTTATACTAAAATCACAACAGCAATTTACTACTTTTCACTCAGAAACAAAAGTATGACATATTGGCAGCACATAAAACACATTCAGCATGGAAAATATTTGTTCATCATAATGTGGACAGCTGCACAAATGCGGTGGTGCAAAGGCATCGAATTTGCAACATTACAGCACCAAGTAGGTAGTCCACATAATTAACTATAGCCTCTATATTTCTGGCTCAATCTTCTTGAAACTTTAGAATATAACAGGAAAATGGTTCATGCTTCTCATGCAAGTGTTTTTATCTTGTTGCCATGGAAACCATGGGGCAGCCATATTGCAAAGGGGAATAATTACAGAAACAAAGGTTAAAAATGCAAATCAAAGTTGATTTATACTAAAATCACTGCTGCAAATAACTAGTTTTCACACCAACATACAATATAGGAAGTTTGCAGCACAAAATTACACAAAGGATTCTTGAAATGAAATGACATCACTAATGCAGCCCTTCCAACACCAGAAGTATTATTCGGTCTGCAGTAGAGCGAGTCTCCCTGGTCTAGTGGTTGTGCACCATTTCTAGTGGTTTATATGAGATTCTTTTCATGCATAATGGATTATGTAGCACATAAAGATTATACATGCAAATGCAACATTCTTGCACTGATATTGTACTGTTGTAATGTCATTCATCTTGGAATTGCAGGGTAGCAAATGTAGCATGCACACACCCATCCCCCCCAGTGATATCATGATTGCTCAGTCAACAGCACATGAGAGAGAATCAGTCTTCATCACTGGATTCTTCTTCTTGGGCACCTGTTACCCTTGGATTCAAGCGTCGCATCTCCCTCTCAAAGTCCTTGACAGTGTGGTACACCAAATGACAGGGTGTCACACACAAAGCCACCTTGCACTTCCTGCACTGGAATCGCGTTTCTTTTTTGTGTGTATACTGCTTACTCCTCTTGGAGTACACTGAGCAGCACACATATTTCTTTGCTGGCTTGGCCTTCTTTTCTGTGGGAGGAATCTCTTCAAGGAAGTGATGGCACCTTTGATCTTCCAGCCTTTCAGATTCCATAGACTTTGCAATCTTCTGCTTCTTTCTTGGTGGCTCCTCCCCTGATGGTCCAGCAGAAGGTTCTGGTTCTGGGTGCTGCCTGTGTTGAAGAGTAGGCAGGTCTTCACTGGCTGGCAGGCCTGCAGAGGTAGATGGACCAGGCACTGTCAGCAAGGTGGAAAAAGGCCAGGATTGCCAGGAAACGGTCACGGGGCATGATCTGGGAAATTAAAAAGAGGAAACAATATTCAGTTTTCAAGCTAAAAAAGAATGAATAAATCAGTTGCTAGTGAAGGGAATTAAATTTACAATACTAACATCAAAAAATCATATGCAGCATACATTGAAATGCATGATAAACCAGAATTAATGTAACAATCTTCCTTGGGAAAGTATTTAGCCTCGTTCAATGAAACAGGAGCAAATGTACTTGAGACAATCATGCATCAGAATATGGTGTGTGTGTGTGTGTGTATGTGTTTGTGTGTGTGTGTGTGTGTGTGTGTGTGCGTGTGTGTGTGTGTGTGTGTGTGTGTGTGTGTGTGTGTGAGTGTGTGTGTCTGAAAGAGAGAGAGAGAGAGAGAGAGAGAGAGAGAGATCAAAGTCAGTCAATAAGGAAGTAAAAATGCTATATTTACCTTGCCAAAGAAAGGTGTCTCCAGCACTGGGTGGGTTGACCAAAAGTGTTGAAGCTCTGGCTTATCTATAAGCCCCATGGCCATGAGAAGAGCTAGGAATTTCTTCATCTAGACTTGATTTGTCCGTTTCCACTTCTTGAGGTAGAAAAACCCTGGAATCTGCTCGGCAACCTTCTGTGCGTAATCAGTTGTCTCTTTGACAAACAAGTCAAATATTTCATCATCGATGAAAAGACCAAAATAATCTTTCGGCGTCTTCTCTCCGGGAATGTTTACTTTCAAACCTGGTGCACCTGTAAAGGCAAGAATGTCACCGATCTCGACGTATTCCACCTCTATCCATCCTTCATCAGCAGCTGGTGATACCGTTCGCATGCCACGCCTACTTCGACCTCGCACACTCGATCGAGTCCGGCGTCGACTTGGCCGAGTGGAAGTTGAAACTGGAACTGGTCGAGGCACTCTCATAACTTGGACTGGGCACTATCTCATCAGATTCCAAAGAATCTAGGTCAAAATCAGAGCTCTGGTCGCTATCATAGACCTCACTTTCACTGTCTGAATCAAGGCGTGGCTCTAAAAGCGATTTCTGGGTTGATTCACTCTCCATTTCTGTCATTTTTGCATGAAAAACGGCATCAAAACACTCGCGATTTCTTCTAGAACGTAGTTCGTACGTTTATTCAAGGGAGGTAACAATGTAAACACCCAGGGTTCTGTCTAAAGTACGAACTGAACCAAAAACGAATCATGGGGTCCTCAGACGTATATATACGTCTGCCGGTGACGGCGGCTGTTCAACTGAGACGTATATATACGTCTCCCGTCAGGAATGGGTTAATCCAACACTGTCACTCACTGATGAGCCTTATCATCCTCTCCAATTCATGAAATGTTGATGTGAAATCTTTCTGTTACAAATTGTTGAAACTGTTCAAATTCATATCAGACTAAATACTTCACGCATATAAGTACAGTGCTACCCTCTCTTTACAACCCACCCTCACCTCCCGGAACGGCTGTACCCATTTCCTCTCCCAACCAGTTCAAATCTTATCTCTCTCATTTGTTCTTTGAATACCGCCCCCTTTGATGACTACCTCCTATACCTGACTAATGACCTTCTTCTGAAAAACAACTAAAATAGAAAAGTTTGTCTGTCGTTTGTTCAGTCTGTCCTTCGTTGGGCCTGTCGTTCGTTTGCTGTGTGGTCAATTCGGTCTGTCGTTCGCTCGGTCAGTCATCCATTTGGTCAGTCGTCTGTTCGGTCTGTTGTCCATTTGGTCTGTCATCTGTTCAGTCTGTCATTCATTTGGTCGGTCATTCGTTCGGTCAGTTATTCGTTCAATCTGTCATCTGTTTGGTCAGTCATTGGTTTGGTCAGTCGTTTGTTCAGTCTATCAACAGTTCAGTCAGTCGTTCATTCAGTAGTCATTGCTTTGGTCTGTCCATTTGATCTGTCATTCAATCGGTCAGTTGTTCGTTTGGTCAGTCGTTGGTTTGGTCTGTCGTTGGTTTGGTCTGTCTTTCGTTCGGCCTGTCATCTGTTCGGTCAGTCGTCCATTCGGTTATTGGTCTGTCGTTTGTTTGACGAGTCATTCTCCCCACCCCATCACCCCCACCCTCAAGGGCCCTCTCATTTAAAACGCATTTTCTGTGAAAATTTCAAGGTCGTGAAGGAGTAGAGCACACCAGTTCACTACGACCAAAGATCGTGTATCTTTGCTACGACTGTACCAGTGTGAGCAATACCCTCTGCATGAAGATTTTTAGATTTGTGAGACTTGATTCTTAAATACAACAAACACGTATAGAGTGTTTCAATCAAGCACTAAATGAAGAAAAGGAAACTTTCACATACCTGTCAGACGGCGAATTTTACAATCCTTAAGTGGTTCCTGATTACGCTACACTTTGGCTGGCTTCCACCATTGCTTTCCCCTGTGGGTTCCGGGTAAGAATTGACCCACCATGTCTCCCTATGCAGTTCATAAGAGGCAAATAACTAGGGACACCATGACTTGCTTTACGTTTACTCTAAACTGTTCCAGTGATTTTTGTGCTTAATGGCCTTACATAGCCTACAAAGGCTGACAGGCCATAAAACACTATCCATCCATCCATCCGCCATTGCCTGATAAGGCGTGTGAAATAAACATTTCGGTCTTCAGCTTCCATGCAGGTGCGTGTCACAGTATGACTTCGTACTTATAAATGTTGAATTCCACGACAAAATACAAACTTTAACTACCATCTGCTGCAAATCTGAGTGGTTTTGGACAGTAACTTATCTACTGGGAGCCTGAGAAATGTACCACTATTTTCCATCTAGTAATAGAAAAGGGACCCCAATGACGATGTCAACATAAAAGTAACTAAAGAAATCGTTAGAATCTCTGCTTTCAGATGACACCATTTTTATAATTATATACAAAGCCACTGAGACACATGAAAGGCATTTCAAGAGCCTATAGAGACACAGCAGACTGGGAATACGGCTTCATGGAACTGACTCGCGCACCAAAAAAACGGCTGACTCCACTTGTTTAGCACTTGGCGCATGTAAGTGCTTCATTCAGTAAAGAAGAAAATATCACAGTTTAAGGGTGAAGACAACCAGCTTTATTCAAGTATATGTTTCGTCGAATTATTTCAAAATTCACTGATGGAAATTTTGGAATGGAAATCCGGCAAACAGGGCGGAAACCAGCCCTGCTGGCCACTGCATGCCCGTGAGTGGTCCTACCCTCCATGAGTGGTCCTACCCACCGTGAGTGGTCCTACCCACCGTGAGTGGTCCTACCCACCGTGAGTGGTCTTACCTAAAGTGAGTGGTCCCACCTACTGTGAGTGGTCCTACCTACTTATTGCCACAGTCTCTGCTCATCTGAGTTAGGGGAGGACTGTAATCTTCAGCACCACTTACATATTTGTCAGAATTGATGGATCACCACGCTGTGTGTGTGTGTGTGTGTGTGTGTGTGTGTGTTTGTGTGTGTGTGTGTTTGTGTGTGTGTGTGTGTGTGTGTGTGTGTGTGTGTGTGTGCATGAACATATGCATTTGTGCTTGCATTTATGCAAGTCATTCATGTGTGTATGTATCTGAGGGGGGTATGGGGGTGGGGTGGAAGAAACAAATATTTGGGATCAACAGAATACTGTAGGAAAATTTTAACTTTTGGGGTCTACCTTTTTGATTAATGAGCTTCTTTCCCTCTTTTGGAATGGGACACTCACGTTGCTAACAGCTGAGTCAAGTAACAATGAAGAAAAGAGATAAAAAATCAAAATGGAGACAGCAAATAAATGTGTTAAATGGGCACAGGTAAATCCCATTACCCAACAAAGTTTGAGTGTGTTGTCGTGGACTGGAGTGACATCAGTGCTTTGACCACATAGGTTTATTCAATTTTCTTTGTGCTGTCAGTTGCACCTTATATTCTGGTACACCTTATATGGAGTTGTCTGGTTTTTCAAATCTCAGGGGAATGTCGTTTGTAGATGTGCTTTGTAGTCAGAGATTTTTATATGATGAAGTCAAGAATAAGGTGCCATTTATTGCTTTTCTTTGTTGTTAAACTGTGCTTGTCCAATTACTTATTCAATGTCAGTACATGTTGGTGGTTTCAGAGGAATGGAGCCGACTTTAGCGTGTATGTGAATACTGCAGCTGAGTTTGATGGCAGCGATGCAGGGGCCAGCCCTGATGAGGCAGTATCCTGGGGCAAAATCCGTTCCACCTCCACTCCTGTCAAGGTGAGGCTTCCAGTCTTGCTGCTGTGGTGGCTGTCACTCCAGTCTTGCTGCTGTGGTGGCTGTCACACCAGTCTTTGTCCATTTCATGTAGTCACCTTGAACTCCCAATGCTTAACTCTTTTCAGTTCTTGCATTTGAGCGCTATTTTAAATTCTTCTCATGGTATTTGCTTTACATCACTTTGTATATGGTGCATAGCTACTCAAGGTAATCATGCCATATACCAACAAACTCAGAAATGAATGCACTTTTATATGATGCAAAAAAATGCATAGTATGTTTGATGCAGGTAAGATGACCTTTGACTTTGTTACTAAAAATATAAATTTTGAGACAAGAAAAAATAAAATGCTAATATACCAACAACAAAAAACATGTTATGAATTTATTAATGAAAAACTGGTTAATATAACAAAGAATAATAAGTTGTGCACCAAATAAATCAATTCTGAGCACATTTCATCAACATTTGCAGGTGTTATACCTGATTATGGTAAAAACATAAATAAATAAAAAATCTCAAGAATTGAAAAACATCATAGGAACTGCAGTCAAAACATCCTTACAAACAAAAAACACACCAATAGTGTTACAAATGATGAATATGTGGACTACTTGTCATTTACATTGAGGTACAGGTGTCAAGAGCACAAAGTGAACATAATTACAGGTGAGAACAGTATGGCCATGTGCGATGAGGTAACAATGTTTCAACTGCTAGTATGGAAGTCCAGTAGACAGTTCCTGTCTTCTTGTATACTCAAGTATGTGTCGCAAGTTGAGCATCTTGTCCTTGTTTTCATTTCTACATGTTTGCCTTTGTAGCATTTTTTGCAGTTTCTTCTTTCCTTTGTCATAACTGGGATTATGGGGTGCGAGGTGAAGACCACAGGTTTTCCTACGGTGGGAGGATTACCTTCCTTTAACAGATCACCTAATTGCCTGGCCAGTTCTTCTGTAAAATCTGCCTGCCCATACCTATGAGATCTTTTTAGTTCATCTACATCACTGTGCTTTTTTTGGTGTATATTCTTGAAATAAGATTAAAGCATTTACCCTAGTGATGACAAGACAATGAAAGAAAAGCGTTTTCCACCATTTATTGGTTTTTTGTAAGGCATTGTACCTGTTCATCTGTTGATCATTTCTATCCACCCCTCCCATATAGGCATTTTATTCTTTTACTACAGTTGGCTGTCTGATTAATAAATTTATGAATTCATTAATTAATAGAAATCATCAACAGTCATGTCTTACCAGTCGGTGTGCAATCGGTCCTTCAGCAGCCATATACAAGTTGGAGTATAGGCACAGAGTCTCTGCAAGGCGGGCTGTAAAAATAAGTTTTTAAAAATCCACAGGCTGCAGGTAGTTCCTCTCACCATCCATTGTCTTTGTATCGGGGATGTGGGCACCAGGGGGTGGCAGGGCCTGAACGGGGGCAGGGGGCTCGAGCCTGGATCAGCTGCATCATAACCCTCTCTAAAACATAGACAGGCACACAACATGTCGATCTGCACTACTGTGGATGGAACAGTACTTATACATGATACAGAATGCTGACCAGAGAGAAAATTGAACTGACTTGAGCTGTATTTTACAAAGGTAATGGTTTTGAGAGCTGGACATGTGGATTTTCAAACTAGCCATTTGAGAGTGAGTTTGAGCAAGCAAGCAAGCAAGCTCAGATGTGAAATAGCAGCTACCTTGGCGAAATGTAGATTGGCTGCCCAAAGCAGAAGAAAATGTTAAATAACTTGATACTCTCAAATTGGGATAGAATTTGGATACTTTTTTGTTTTAGGCCATAATTATATGTTATACTTGTTAAAAACAGCAGAAAAATATGCGATACAACAAACGCTAACAAAACGTAGGCATACCTCACAGCATTGTTCGGCATCGGAGGTCAATTCTCCACTTCACCATCACTGCTGACTTCAGAATCCGAAAATTCCAAGTTGTTCAAGTCTTCGTCCGAGCTCTCATGCTTTCCTTCATTCTCTGAACCCTCGGAAGAACTCTATTCATTGACTTAGTTGGTGGCAAAGCTCAGTCAAACAGTGTAAATAATAAAAGATGGCGGATGAAAGAAATTCTGTTACGTAGTTCTCCCATGATTTCCCAAAACCATTGTGACGTCCTTAATTTTGATTTTTTAAAAATGAAATCTCAAAACCAAGTTCTCTTTTGACACAATGCAGTCTAAAAACTTTTTTCCAAGTAAGTTTCGTTCCAATCAGCATGTGAAGGCATCGATTACAGGTGCTCGAAATTCAAGGGAAAGAACTGTTGAGAGTTGAACCCTGGCTGGGCATCTTGTATCCTAGGGCATTATTGGTCCTTAACGTTTCAGTTCTGCAACAGTCACTTTGCTACCTCCTTCACATTTGGATGAGCCACCCTTAAGTGATGAAAAATACAGGTCAAATGTTGTTCCTCTGCTGTGATTGGTTTGACCAGTAGACCCAAACATGAGTAATGAGGCGCATCTCATGATAATTTTTTTTTACATTTTCAATCATGATGGCAGGAAGTAGAGTGTTAAAGATCGATGAATGTCTACAACAGGACAGCCACAGATATCTTGGTCCTAAGCTCAGAAATTGGCTTTTTTGCACAAATATGCTGGTGCAAGCTAACCTTCCATATTGTTGATGTGTAATCCAATTGCTGTCACCTTCACTGCTCCACAGGACTGTTTGACAGCTAGACCACAGTTTCATGTTGACACTGCTCCACAGGACTGTTTGACAGCTAGACCACAGTTTCATGTTGACACTGCTCCACAGTACTGTTTGACAGCTAGACCACAGTTTCATTTGACATTGCTAGCAGGACTGTTTGACAGCTAGACCACAGTTTCATGTTGACATTGCTAGCAGGACTGTTTGACAGCTAGACCACAGTTTCACGTTGACACTGCTCCACAGGACTGTTTGACAGCTAGACCACAGTTTCACGTTGACACTGCTCCACAGGACTGTTTGACAGCTAGACCACAGTTTCATGTTGACACTGCTCCACAGGACTGTTTGACAGCTAGACCACAGTTTCATTTGACATTGCTAGCAGTACTGTTTGACAGCTAGACCACAGTTTCATGTTGACATTGCGAGCAGGACTGTTTGACAGCTAGACCACAGTTTCATGTTGACATTGCTAGCAGGACTGTTTGACAGCTAGACCACAGTTTCATGTTGACATTGCTAGCAGGACTGTTTGACAGCTAGACCACAGTTTCATGTTGACATTGCTAGCAGTACTGTTTGACAGCTAGACCACAGTTTCATTTGACATTGCTAGCAGGACTGTTTGACAGCTAGACCACAGTTTCATGTTGACACTGCTAGCAGGACTGTTTGACAGCTAGACCACAGTTTCATGTTGACACTGCTAGCAGGACTGTTTGACAGCTAGACCACACTTTCATTTGACATTGCTAGCAGGACTGTTTGACAGCTAGACCACAGTTTCATGTTGACACTGCTAGCAGGACTGTTTGATCAGTGAATCTGAACATTTGCCTGATAAGTGTCAGGGTCAGACACAACTTCTCAAAACTACATAGCTGTTCAGGCATGTAGATTGAAAATTGAAAGCAAAATCATTTGTCCCAACTAGAATAATCACACAAGTCTAATTAATGCCCATGTCTCTTACTGAAAGAATTGAACATGCAAACTATACAGATGGTTCAGAGGCCACCTCCATAGTCATATCATTGTGCGTCGATACAGTATTCAAGCCATTGTGTGCTTATATTCTAAAATAAAGCAGGATGATTTGGTTGCCCATTGAGGCAAGTCTAGATAATTTTGCCTTGCCCAAAGAGAACATTTGATTGCCCCCAGCAGTTAGTTGGGCAGTTACTTATGCTGGACCCTGAGTGCTAATGATGATACTACTTCATTTTTTTCAAATTGTAGACAAATAGTAGAGGAAGTTTAGCTGTAGGCATGCTGGTAGAGGAAGTTTAGCTGTAAGCATACTGGTAGAGGAAGTTTAGCTGTAGGCATGCTGGTAGAGGAAGTTTAGCTGTTAAGCATGCTAGTAGAGGAAGTTAAGCTGTAGGCATGCTGGTAGAGGAAGTTTAGCTGTAAGCATACTGGTAGAGGAAGTTTAGCTGTAGGCATGCTGGTAGAGGAAGTTTAGCTGTAAGCATACTGGTAGAGGAAGTTTAGCTGTAGGCATGCTGGTAGAGGACGTTTAGCTGTAAGCATGCTGGTAGAGGAAGTTTAGCTGTAGGCATGCTGGTAGAGGAAGTTTAGCTGTTAAGCATGCTAGTAGAGGAAGTTTAGCTGTAAGCATGCTAGTAGAGGAAGTTTAGCTGTAGGCATGCTGGTAGAGGAAGTTTAGCTGTAAGCATGCTGGTAGAGGAAGTTTAGCTGTAGGCATGCTGGTAGAGGAAGTTTAGCTGTAAGCATGCTGGTAGAGGAAGTTTAGCTGTAGGCATGCTGGTAGAGGAAGTTTAGCTGTAGGCATGCTGGTAGAGGAAGTTTAGCTGTAGGCATGCTGGTAGAGGAAGTTTAGCTGTTAAGCATGCTAGTAGAGGAAGTTTAGCTGTAGGCATGCTGGTAGAGGAAGTTTAGCTGTAGGCATGCTGGTAGAGGAAGTTTAGCTGTAGGCATGCTGGTAGAGGAAGTTTAGCTGTAAGCATGCTAGTAGAGGAAGTTTAGCTGTAGGCATACTGGTAGAGGAAGTTTAGCTGTTAAGCATGCTAGTAGAGGAAGTTTAGCTGTAGGCATGCTGGTAGAGGAAGTTTAGCTGTTAAGCATGCTGGTAGAGGAAGTTTAGCTGTAAGCATGCTAGTAGAGGAAGTTTAGCTGTAGGCATGCTGGTAGAGGAAGTTTAGCTGTTAAGCATGCTAGTAGAGGAAGTTTAGCTGTAGGCATGCTGGTAGAGGAAGTTTAGCTGTAAGCATGCTGGTAGAGGAAGTTTAGCTGTAAGCATGCTGGTAGAGGAAGTTTAGCTGTTAAGCATGCTAGTAGAGGAAGTTTAGCTGTAGGCATGCTGGTAGAGGAAGTTTAGCTGTAGGCATGCTGGTAGAGGAAGTTTAGCTGTAAGCATACTGGTAGAGGAAGTTTAGCTGTTAAGCATGCTAGTAGAGGAAGTTTAGCTGTAGGCATGCTGGTAGAGGAAGTTTAGCTGTAGGCATGCTGGTAGAGGAAGTTTAGCTGTAGGCATGCTGGTAGAGGAAGTTTAGCTGTAGGCATGCTGGTAGAGGAAGTTTAGCTGTAAGCATGCTGGTAGAGGAAGTTTAGCTGTTAAGCATGCTAGTAGAGGAAGTTTAGCTGTAGGCATGCTGGTAGAGGAAGTTTAGCTGTAGGCATGCTGGTAGAGGAAGTTTAGCTGTAAGCATGCTGGTAGAGGAAGTTTAGCTGTAGGCATGCTGGTAGAGGAAGTTTAGCTGTAGGCATGCTGGTAGAGGAAGTTTAGCTGTAGGCATGCTGGTAGAGGAAGTTTAGCTGTAGGCATGCTGGTAGAGGAAGTTTAGCTGTAGGCATGCTGGTAGAGGAAGTTTAGCTGTAGGCATGCTGGTAGAGGAAGTTTAGCTGTAGGCATGCTGGTAGAGGAAGTTTAGCTGTAGGCATGCTGGTAGAGGAAGTTTAGCTGTAGGCATGCTGGTAGAGGAAGTTTAGCTGTAGGCATGCTGGTAGAGGAAGTTTAGCTGTAGGCATGCTGGTAGAGGAAGTTTAGCTGTAGGCATGCTGGTAGAGGAAGTTTAGCTGTAGGCATGCTGGTAGAGGAAGTTTAGCTGTAGGCATGCTGGTAGAGGAAGTTTAGCTGTAGGCATGCTGGTAGAGGAAGTTTAGCTGTAGGCATGCTGGTAGAGGAAGTTTAGCTGTAGGCATGCTGGTAGAGGAAGTTTAGCTGTAGGCATGCTGGTAGAGGAAGTTTAGCTGTAGGCATGCTGGTAGAGGAAGTTTAGCTGTAGGCATGCTGGTAGAGNNNCAACACTGTCACTCACTGATGAGCCTTATCATCCTCTCCAATTCATGAAATGTTGATGTGAAATCTTTCTGTTACAAATTGTTGAAACTGTTCAAATTCATATCAGACTAAATACTTCACGCATATAAGTACAGTGCTACCCTCTCTTTACAACCCACCCTCACCTCCCGGAACGGCTGTACCCATTTCCTCTCCCAACCAGTTCAAATCTTATCTCTCTCATTTGTTCTTTGAATACCGCCCCCTTTGATGACTACCTCCTATACCTGACTAATGACCTTCTTCTGAAAAACAACTAAAATAGAAAAGTTTGTCTGTCGTTTGTTCAGTCTGTCCTTCGTTGGGCCTGTCGTTCGTTTGCTGTGTGGTCAATTCGGTCTGTCGTTCGCTCGGTCAGTCATCCATTTGGTCAGTCGTCTGTTCGGTCTGTTGTCCATTTGGTCTGTCATCTGTTCAGTCTGTCATTCATTTGGTCGGTCATTCGTTCGGTCAGTTATTCGTTCAATCTGTCATCTGTTTGGTCAGTCATTGGTTTGGTCAGTCGTTTGTTCAGTCTATCAACAGTTCAGTCAGTCGTTCATTCAGTAGTCATTGCTTTGGTCTGTCCATTTGATCTGTCATTCAATCGGTCAGTTGTTCGTTTGGTCAGTCGTTGGTTTGGTCTGTCGTTGGTTTGGTCTGTCTTTCGTTCGGCCTGTCATCTGTTCGGTCAGTCGTCCATTCGGTTATTGGTCTGTCGTTTGTTTGACGAGTCATTCTCCCCACCCCATCACCCCCACCCTCAAGGGCCCTCTCATTTAAAACGCATTTTCTGTGAAAATTTCAAGGTCGTGAAGGAGTAGAGCACACCAGTTCACTACGACCAAAGATCGTGTATCTTTGCTACGACTGTACCAGTGTGAGCAATACCCTCTGCATGAAGATTTTTAGATTTGTGAGACTTGATTCTTAAATACAACAAACACGTATAGAGTGTTTCAATCAAGCACTAAATGAAGAAAAGGAAACTTTCACATACCTGTCAGACGGCGAATTTTACAATCCTTAAGTGGTTCCTGATTACGCTACACTTTGGCTGGCTTCCACCATTGCTTTCCCCTGTGGGTTCCGGGTAAGAATTGACCCACCATGTCTCCCTATGCAGTTCATAAGAGGCAAATAACTAGGGACACCATGACTTGCTTTACGTTTACTCTAAACTGTTCCAGTGATTTTTGTGCTTAATGGCCTTACATAGCCTACAAAGGCTGACAGGCCATAAAACACTATCCATCCATCCATCCGCCATTGCCTGATAAGGCGTGTGAAATAAACATTTCGGTCTTCAGCTTCCATGCAGGTGCGTGTCACAGTATGACTTCGTACTTATAAATGTTGAATTCCACGACAAAATACAAACTTTAACTACCATCTGCTGCAAATCTGAGTGGTTTTGGACAGTAACTTATCTACTGGGAGCCTGAGAAATGTACCACTATTTTCCATCTAGTAATAGAAAAGGGACCCCAATGACGATGTCAACATAAAAGTAACTAAAGAAATCGTTAGAATCTCTGCTTTCAGATGACACCATTTTTATAATTATATACAAAGCCACTGAGACACATGAAAGGCATTTCAAGAGCCTATAGAGACACAGCAGACTGGGAATACGGCTTCATGGAACTGACTCGCGCACCAAAAAAACGGCTGACTCCACTTGTTTAGCACTTGGCGCATGTAAGTGCTTCATTCAGTAAAGAAGAAAATATCACAGTTTAAGGGTGAAGACAACCAGCTTTATTCAAGTATATGTTTCGTCGAATTATTTCAAAATTCACTGATGGAAATTTTGGAATGGAAATCCGGCAAACAGGGCGGAAACCAGCCCTGCTGGCCACTGCATGCCCGTGAGTGGTCCTACCCTCCATGAGTGGTCCTACCCACCGTGAGTGGTCCTACCCACCGTGAGTGGTCCTACCCACCGTGAGTGGTCTTACCTAAAGTGAGTGGTCCCACCTACTGTGAGTGGTCCTACCTACTTATTGCCACAGTCTCTGCTCATCTGAGTTAGGGGAGGACTGTAATCTTCAGCACCACTTACATATTTGTCAGAATTGATGGATCACCACGCTGTGTGTGTGTGTGTGTGTGTGTGTGTGTGTGTTTGTGTGTGTGTGTGTTTGTGTGTGTGTGTGTGTGTGTGTGTGTGTGTGTGTGTGTGCATGAACATATGCATTTGTGCTTGCATTTATGCAAGTCATTCATGTGTGTATGTATCTGAGGGGGGTATGGGGGTGGGGTGGAAGAAACAAATATTTGGGATCAACAGAATACTGTAGGAAAATTTTAACTTTTGGGGTCTACCTTTTTGATTAATGAGCTTCTTTCCCTCTTTTGGAATGGGACACTCACGTTGCTAACAGCTGAGTCAAGTAACAATGAAGAAAAGAGATAAAAAATCAAAATGGAGACAGCAAATAAATGTGTTAAATGGGCACAGGTAAATCCCATTACCCAACAAAGTTTGAGTGTGTTGTCGTGGACTGGAGTGACATCAGTGCTTTGACCACATAGGTTTATTCAATTTTCTTTGTGCTGTCAGTTGCACCTTATATTCTGGTACACCTTATATGGAGTTGTCTGGTTTTTCAAATCTCAGGGGAATGTCGTTTGTAGATGTGCTTTGTAGTCAGAGATTTTTATATGATGAAGTCAAGAATAAGGTGCCATTTATTGCTTTTCTTTGTTGTTAAACTGTGCTTGTCCAATTACTTATTCAATGTCAGTACATGTTGGTGGTTTCAGAGGAATGGAGCCGACTTTAGCGTGTATGTGAATACTGCAGCTGAGTTTGATGGCAGCGATGCAGGGGCCAGCCCTGATGAGGCAGTATCCTGGGGCAAAATCCGTTCCACCTCCACTCCTGTCAAGGTGAGGCTTCCAGTCTTGCTGCTGTGGTGGCTGTCACTCCAGTCTTGCTGCTGTGGTGGCTGTCACACCAGTCTTTGTCCATTTCATGTAGTCACCTTGAACTCCCAATGCTTAACTCTTTTCAGTTCTTGCATTTGAGCGCTATTTTAAATTCTTCTCATGGTATTTGCTTTACATCACTTTGTATATGGTGCATAGCTACTCAAGGTAATCATGCCATATACCAACAAACTCAGAAATGAATGCACTTTTATATGATGCAAAAAAAATGCATATTATGTTTGATGCAGGTAAGATGACCTTTGACTTTGTTACTAAAAATATAAATTTTGAGACAAGAAAAAATAAAATGCTAATATACCAACAACAAAAAACATGTTATGAATTTATTAATGAAAAACTGGTTAATATAACAAAGAATAATAAGTTGTGCACCAAATAAATCAATTCTGAGCACATTTCATCAACATTTGCAGGTGTTATACCTGATTATGGTAAAAACATAAATAAATAAAAAATCTCAAGAATTGAAAAACATCATAGGAACTGCAGTCAAAACATCCTTACAAACAAAAAACACACCAATAGTGTTACAAATGATGAATATGTGGACTACTTGTCATTTACATTGAGGTACAGGTGTCAAGAGCACAAAGTGAACATAATTACAGGTGAGAACAGTATGGCCATGTGCGATGAGGTAACAATGTTTCAACTGCTAGTATGGAAGTCCAGTAGACAGTTCCTGTCTTCTTGTATACTCAAGTATGTGTCGCAAGTTGAGCATCTTGTCCTTGTTTTCATTTCTACATGTTTGCCTTTGTAGCATTTTTTGCAGTTTCTTCTTTCCTTTGTCATAACTGGGATTATGGGGTGCGAGGTGAAGACCACAGGTTTTCCTACGGTGGGAGGATTACCTTCCTTTAACAGATCACCTAATTGCCTGGCCAGTTCTTCTGTAAAATCTGCCTGCCCATACCTATGAGATCTTTTTAGTTCATCTACATCACTGTGCTTTTTTTGGTGTATATTCTTGAAATAAGATTAAAGCATTTACCCTAGTGATGACAAGACAATGAAAGAAAAGCGTTTTCCACCATTTATTGGTTTTTTGTAAGGCATTGTACCTGTTCATCTGTTGATCATTTCTATCCACCCCTCCCATATAGGCATTTTATTCTTTTACTACAGTTGGCTGTCTGATTAATAAATTTATGAATTCATTAATTAATAGAAATCATCAACAGTCATGTCTTACCAGTCGGTGTGCAATCGGTCCTTCAGCAGCCATATACAAGTTGGAGTATAGGCACAGAGTCTCTGCAAGGCGGGCTGTAAAAATAAGTTTTTAAAAATCCACAGGCTGCAGGTAGTTCCTCTCACCATCCATTGTCTTTGTATCGGGGATGTGGGCACCAGGGGGTGGCAGGGCCTGAACGGGGGCAGGGGGCTCGAGCCTGGATCAGCTGCATCATAACCCTCTCTAAAACATAGACAGGCACACAACATGTCGATCTGCACTACTGTGGATGGAACAGTACTTATACATGATACAGAATGCTGACCAGAGAGAAAATTGAACTGACTTGAGCTGTATTTTACAAAGGTAATGGTTTTGAGAGCTGGACATGTGGATTTTCAAACTAGCCATTTGAGAGTGAGTTTGAGCAAGCAAGCAAGCAAGCTCAGATGTGAAATAGCAGCTACCTTGGCGAAATGTAGATTGGCTGCCCAAAGCAGAAGAAAATGTTAAATAACTTGATACTCTCAAATTGGGATAGAATTTGGATACTTTTTTGTTTTAGGCCATAATTATATGTTATACTTGTTAAAAACAGCAGAAAAATATGCGATACAACAAACGCTAACAAAACGTAGGCATACCTCACAGCATTGTTCGGCATCGGAGGTCAATTCTCCACTTCACCATCACTGCTGACTTCAGAATCCGAAAATTCCAAGTTGTTCAAGTCTTCGTCCGAGCTCTCATGCTTTCCTTCATTCTCTGAACCCTCGGAAGAACTCTATTCATTGACTTAGTTGGTGGCAAAGCTCAGTCAAACAGTGTAAATAATAAAAGATGGCGGATGAAAGAAATTCTGTTACGTAGTTCTCCCATGATTTCCCAAAACCATTGTGACGTCCTTAATTTTGATTTTTTAAAAATGAAATCTCAAAACCAAGTTCTCTTTTGACACAATGCAGTCTAAAAACTTTTTTCCAAGTAAGTTTCGTTCCAATCAGCATGTGAAGGCATCGATTACAGGTGCTCGAAATTCAAGGGAAAGAACTGTTGAGAGTTGAACCCTGGCTGGGCATCTTGTATCCTAGGGCATTATTGGTCCTTAACGTTTCAGTTCTGCAACAGTCACTTTGCTACCTCCTTCACATTTGGATGAGCCACCCTTAAGTGATGAAAAATACAGGTCAAATGTTGTTCCTCTGCTGTGATTGGTTTGACCAGTAGACCCAAACATGAGTAATGAGGCGCATCTCATGATAATTTTTTTTTACATTTTCAATCATGATGGCAGGAAGTAGAGTGTTAAAGATCGATGAATGTCTACAACAGGACAGCCACAGATATCTTGGTCCTAAGCTCAGAAATTGGCTTTTTTGCACAAATATGCTGGTGCAAGCTAACCTTCCATATTGTTGATGTGTAATCCAATTGCTGTCACCTTCACTGCTCCACAGGACTGTTTGACAGCTAGACCACAGTTTCATGTTGACACTGCTCCACAGGACTGTTTGACAGCTAGACCACAGTTTCATGTTGACACTGCTCCACAGTACTGTTTGACAGCTAGACCACAGTTTCATTTGACATTGCTAGCAGGACTGTTTGACAGCTAGACCACAGTTTCATGTTGACATTGCTAGCAGGACTGTTTGACAGCTAGACCACAGTTTCACGTTGACACTGCTCCACAGGACTGTTTGACAGCTAGACCACAGTTTCACGTTGACACTGCTCCACAGGACTGTTTGACAGCTAGACCACAGTTTCATGTTGACACTGCTCCACAGGACTGTTTGACAGCTAGACCACAGTTTCATTTGACATTGCTAGCAGTACTGTTTGACAGCTAGACCACAGTTTCATGTTGACATTGCGAGCAGGACTGTTTGACAGCTAGACCACAGTTTCATGTTGACATTGCTAGCAGGACTGTTTGACAGCTAGACCACAGTTTCATGTTGACATTGCTAGCAGGACTGTTTGACAGCTAGACCACAGTTTCATGTTGACATTGCTAGCAGTACTGTTTGACAGCTAGACCACAGTTTCATTTGACATTGCTAGCAGGACTGTTTGACAGCTAGACCACAGTTTCATGTTGACACTGCTAGCAGGACTGTTTGACAGCTAGACCACAGTTTCATGTTGACACTGCTAGCAGGACTGTTTGACAGCTAGACCACACTTTCATTTGACATTGCTAGCAGGACTGTTTGACAGCTAGACCACAGTTTCATGTTGACACTGCTAGCAGGACTGTTTGATCAGTGAATCTGAACATTTGCCTGATAAGTGTCAGGGTCAGACACAACTTCTCAAAACTACATAGCTGTTCAGGCATGTAGATTGAAAATTGAAAGCAAAATCATTTGTCCCAACTAGAATAATCACACAAGTCTAATTAATGCCCATGTCTCTTACTGAAAGAATTGAACATGCAAACTATACAGATGGTTCAGAGGCCACCTCCATAGTCATATCATTGTGCGTCGATACAGTATTCAAGCCATTGTGTGCTTATATTCTAAAATAAAGCAGGATGATTTGGTTGCCCATTGAGGCAAGTCTAGATAATTTTGCCTTGCCCAAAGAGAACATTTGATTGCCCCCAGCAGTTAGTTGGGCAGTTACTTATGCTGGACCCTGAGTGCTAATGATGATACTACTTCATTTTTTTCAAATTGTAGACAAATAGTAGAGGAAGTTTAGCTGTAGGCATGCTGGTAGAGGAAGTTTAGCTGTAAGCATACTGGTAGAGGAAGTTTAGCTGTAGGCATGCTGGTAGAGGAAGTTTAGCTGTTAAGCATGCTAGTAGAGGAAGTTAAGCTGTAGGCATGCTGGTAGAGGAAGTTTAGCTGTAAGCATACTGGTAGAGGAAGTTTAGCTGTAGGCATGCTGGTAGAGGAAGTTTAGCTGTAAGCATACTGGTAGAGGAAGTTTAGCTGTAGGCATGCTGGTAGAGGACGTTTAGCTGTAAGCATGCTGGTAGAGGAAGTTTAGCTGTAGGCATGCTGGTAGAGGAAGTTTAGCTGTTAAGCATGCTAGTAGAGGAAGTTTAGCTGTAAGCATGCTAGTAGAGGAAGTTTAGCTGTAGGCATGCTGGTAGAGGAAGTTTAGCTGTAGGCATGCTGGTAGAGGAAGTTTAGCTGTAGGCATGCTGGTAGAGGAAGTTTAGCTGTAAGCATGCTGGTAGAGGAAGTTTAGCTGTAGGCATGCTGGTAGAGGAAGTTTAGCTGTAGGCATGCTGGTAGAGGAAGTTTAGCTGTAGGCATGCTGGTAGAGGAAGTTTAGCTGTAAGCATGCTAGTAGAGGAAGTTTAGCTGTAGGCATGCTGGTAGAGGAAGTTTAGCTGTAGGCATGCTGGTAGAGGAAGTTTAGCTGTAGGCATGCTGGTAGAGGAAGTTTAGCTGTAAGCATGCTAGTAGAGGAAGTTTAGCTGTAGGCATGCTGGTAGAGGAAGTTTAGCTGTTAAGCATGCTAGTAGAGGAAGTTTAGCTGTAGGCATGCTGGTAGAGGAAGTTTAGCTGTAAGCATGCTGGTAGAGGAAGTTTAGCTGTAAGCATGCTGGTAGAGGAAGTTTAGCTGTTAAGCATGCTAGTAGAGGAAGTTTAGCTGTAGGCATGCTGGTAGAGGAAGTTTAGCTGTAGGCATGCTGGTAGAGGAAGTTTAGCTGTAAGCATGCTGGTAGAGGAAGTTTAGCTGTAAGCATGCTAGTAGAGGAAGTTTAGCTGTAGGCATGCTGGTAGAGGAAGTTTAGCTGTAGGCATGCTGGTAGAGGAAGTTTAGCTGTAGGCATGCTGGTAGAGGAAGTTTAGCTGTAGGCATGCTGGTAGAGGAAGTTTAGCTGTAAGCAAGCTGGTAGACGAAGATTAGCTGTTAGCATGCTGGTAGAGGAAGTTTAGCTGTAGGCATGCTGGTAGAGGAAGTTTAGCTGTAAGCATGCTGGTAGAGGAAGATTAGCTGTTAGCATGCTAGTAGAGGAAGTTTAGCTGTTAGCATGCTTGTAGAGGAAGTTTAGCTGTAGGCATGCTGGTAGAGGAAGTTTAGCTGTAGGCATGCTGGTAGAGGAAGTTTAGCTGTAGGCATGCTGGTAGAGGAAGTTTAGCTGTAGGCATGCTGGTAGAGGAAGTTTAGCTGTAAGCATGCTGGTAGAGGAAGTTTAGCTGTAGGCATGCTGGTAGAGGAAGTTTAGCTGTAGGCATGCTGGTAGAGGAAGTTTAGCTGTAGGCATGCTGGTAGAGGAAGTTTAGCTGTAAGCATGCTAGTAGAGGAAGTTTAGCTGTAGGCATGCTGGTAGAGGAAGTTTAGCTGTAGGCATGCTGGTAGAGGAAGTTTAGCTGTAAGCATGCTAGTAGAGGAAGTTTAGCTGTAGGCATGCTGGTAGAGGAAGTTTAGCTGTAAGCATGCTGGTAGAGGAAGTTTAGCTGTAGGCATGCTGGTAGAGGAAGTTTAGCTGTAGGCATGCTGGTAGAGGAAGTTTAGCTGTAGGCATGCTGGTAGAGGAAGTTTAGCTGTAGGCATGCTGGTAGAGGAAGTTTAGCTGTAGGCATGCTGGTAGAGGAAGTTTAGCTGTAGGCATGCTGGTAGAGGAAGTTTAGCTGTAAGCATGCTGGTAGAGGAAGTTTAGCTGTAGGCATGCTGGTAGAGGAAGTTTAGCTGTAAGCATGCTGGTAGAGGAAGATTAGCTGTTAGCATGCTTGTAGAAGAAGTTTAGCTGTAGGCATGCTGGTAGAGGAAGTTTAGCTGTAGGCATGCTGGTAGAGGAAGATTAGCTGTAGGCATGCTTGTAGAAGAAGTTTAGCTGTAGGCATGCTGGTAGAGGAAGTTTAGCTGTAGGCATGCTATTTTTCTTCTGACACTTTCTGCTTCAGGTCCATGGTGAGGCTTCCATCTTGTTTCCGCTCATCGTGGCTAGCACCTTTGCTCGGAGAGCTGCAGAGTTCTGAGAGGTGAAGTAAGCTTGAAAGCCATATTAGACAGTGCCCCTCTACCTGTTGCTGACAGACTGATGGCGGTGGGGAAGCCGCCCTTTCCTCAAGGTAATGAGAACATTGCTTGACACAGCAGTGCAGTGAAATATAAACCTTGAGACCATTGTAGCAGTGGTGAAATGTGGCTGGCCATGCTGTTGCTTTTAGACTGCCCTGAAGATGGTGTCAAGTTCCTCATTTCAATGCACAGAAGCAGGAGTGCAGTTGTTTGTGAAGATTCTCTGAACCTTTGAAAGGGTTCAGGGTGATTATCTACTGATAAAACCAGTATTTAGAGCATCCAACATATTTTAATCATGGCAGCTTGGATAGGCGTGAAAAAGATAATATTTGTATTGAGACAAAGAATGCAAATGAATGTTTGGCATTAACCCTTACCGTGGCGTCATAAAAAAGCCATCACTGTCCTTCTGTGGCAAATTAACAAGGACTTCGGAAGAAAAAAACGCACCACCTTACTTCTTTTCATCATAGCTTCTTAACAGTACAACTTACACAGACACAATGTGTTGGTGAAATGTTCAGAAGTGAACCAACAACAACATAAAACAAGCACTGTCTTTCTATTTTCAATCTATATTTATTAATAATTTTTTAAACTGACAAAATTAGGAAATTTGAGGCATCATTAATTGGCCAAGTTCAATTGTACACAAGAATTTCCAGTGCTAAAATTATACAGAAATTGTCTGAAGATGGTCTCATGATATGACATTAGGAAAAACAAATTATTTCTCATGCACTTTGTGTTCTCAAAATCATGATACATCATTAGGAAACCATGTGTTGTACAAAAAATCCACAAGGGTTATTTCTGGACATCTCCTGATACATTTATTATTTATATTATTTCTGTTCAGCTATGCAATACATTCTGACAAAATATGTTGCTAAAATGTTACTAATGCTCCAAGGAAAGAGAGGGCACAACATTCTAAATGCCAAGTATCAAATCATGTATACACTAATTTGTCACCTTACATGCAAAAATATATGGTATTCCAAAGAGAATCAAAAAGAGTCCAGTCAACTACAGAAGGAATATTTGAATGCTAAGGGTATTCTCATTCTAAAAAATCTGATTGTCTCGTTGGCACCACCAGTGGAGGTGGAAGGGGTGGGGGAGACACCACCAGTGGAGGTAGAAGGGGTGGGGGAGGGACCACCAGTTGCTTCAGACTGCTGTAAGAATCTCTCATAATCAGTCCTCTTGTGGTATGCTTCAAAGCAAGGAGTCACACAGAGGGGCTTGTAGAGTAATATTTGGACAAGCTTGACTTGATGACGAGTTCAGTGATCAAAATGACTGCAAGGAACACGCACATTTCATCTTTGGTGACGTGACAGGTTTCCAGCTCAGCTGCGAAGTCGAGAGTGCAGCGATGGATTGGTCGTGCGGATCTTCTCAGCATACAGATTGGTCTGGTAACCATCACTTCTACGATAGAGTCATCGATGAACAGTTTGAAGAAATTAATGGGCGCTGGATTCGAAGGCAAATTCACACACAGCTTCGACTCACCCGTGAAGGGGCATTGCAGCACTTCGCTCCTCTCCCTCGACCAGTCATTGTTTACATTCGTAACATTGTGATTGTCTCCGATCTCGCGATCAGTCATTCAGTAGGTGCCTGGGCGATGGGAGACAGATTGTTTTCATCAGGGGTGCCTCTTCGAATTGCTAAGTCTACATTGTCATCACTGTCATCATCGGAATCTTCACTGAAGTCTAGAAACTGCACATCTTCGAAGACATTTCTAGGACGCCGGCGCAGAGCAGCCATTGCGAATTCCAACGTTCGCTCGACGCACAACAACAACGCCTAAATTTAGCTTGCAAACTCGTTCTCGCAAAAAATCAAGTGCTATATGATAGTCAAACCAAGGCCCTATCTCTTATCTCTAGGTAGCGACCATTCTCTGCAAGCTAAACGTGCCTATCATGTAGCTGTAGAGCTAAGACAACACATGGGGTATCGAGCGCGTCTTAGTACGCGACTGCCACAGTGGCGCAGCTAGGCGGAGCGCGTCTCAGTACGCGACTGCCACGGTAAGGGTTAAGTTTTATTCTTACCTATCCTTGACAATTGAAAATGCACTTGTTGTATGCCTAGGGCAGTGTCAATCACAGCAAGGGCCTGTTTCCTGTATGCCATGGGCAGTGTCGGTCACAGCAAGGGGCTGTTTCCTGTATGCCATGGGCAGTGTCAGTCACAGCAAGGGGCTGTTTCCTGTCTGCCAAGAGCAGTGTCAGTCACACCAAGGGGCTGTTTCCTGTTTATCTGGATTCTGGTTATGAAATCTGATCACTAAACTTGCTCAGGGAATTTTTTTACTGTAGTAAGCTGGGAATGTGTGATTTGACCAAGACCTGGCTAGAAAAAACCAGGCCAGGGAAAAAAAGGAAGAGTGTATGTGAGTGCTCAAAGCGAAATATCAGTCACAAAGCTTGTGCTGATGGTGTTGGAAGCTGTCTTTGTTACACAACAGATGTTTTTCCCATTGTGTCTTTGACTTTTGTATTTCTGATTAAACACCATTCCCAACAATTGCTGATCTTTAATTTTTCATGAAGTAAAGTTTGTGAAAACAAAAGACATTTTGTATCCCATGATGACTAGAGGCAGGATTCTTTTTCCTGCAATATATGTTTGGCAGAAAGGAAATGCAGTAAATGACTTTGACTGTGAAGGAGGCCTTACAAATCTGCACTTCCTGAAACAGATTGCAATTGAAGTAATGAGACCATGAAATCTGTCAGTGATGAAAGCATGTTTGATTTGCAGAGGCCGGTCATGGGAAGATTAGGTGCACTGTGTGTAGCCAAGCAGAGCCCACACTCAAGCATTCTGCAAACGCTGTGGTGTACAGCTCCAATCATGAGTAAATCTGATACTAGGTTTAGAACAACACCCATCAAATACCTGATCTCCTCCCAGGATAATTTTATTACAGAATGTGCTGAAAGAACAGTGCTGAAAGAACTTTTTGGGCTCCGTTTGTCTCAGCATAGACTTCAAGATTCTCTGCCTTGTGTACAAGTGTCTGACTGGCTGTGCTCCATTGTACTTGAGGGACTTGCTCACTATACAGTATAGACCGGATGTATAAAACACCGGATGTATGAAAGTCTGGATGTATGAAAGGGGCTGGCAGGGTCCCGGCAGAAGCTACTCTTTGTTATTACTTAGAATTTTCCGGTTGTATGAAAATCGGATGTATAAAAGTCCGGTTGTATGAAAGCAAATCTCTGGTCCCGAGCAGCACAAATGTGTTGTTGCAAGACCGGTTGTAAGAACACGAAAGTAGACCCAAGTCACCAAAGTGTGGTGAGAGCAATTTCCCTTCCATAGCGACTCGAACTTGCAAATTGGCGGACCCGCACAGCAAGAACACGAAAGTGGACACAAGTCACCAAATTGTGGTGAGAGTAATTTTCCTTCCATAGCGACTTGAACTTGCAAAATGGCGGACCCGCACAGCAAAGCGAAAGTTACAGGCAAACGTAGAGTGTTGACANNNAAACCTGACCAATCACAGGAAGTCTTTAGCCGACCCTTTCCGTGGCATGTCATGGGTAGCACTGGCTTCCGATTTTCGCTTCGTGTTCCTCCGTTATTTGCATCAATTCCTCCGGAAACTAGAGGCCATTAAGAGCGGAACGTCGGATGCCTTGTGCTCGGAACTTCTTGCCTCATTTCGCGCGGCTCGTGATCAAGGGAGTGAACGCAGTGCTGACGCATGGCTCCTGCCATACCAAAACCTCGAACAGCATGTTATGTGAGTGAGGGGGACATGAGGCCGGTATCCAAGCCACCTCAAAATGACACTTTTTCGACGTCTCCAGGTTAGGATTGTCTTCACAACACTTTCGAGCGAAGGGGTTAACCTCTCGGAATGAACTACATTAAATACACAAATGGAAGGAATGAAAAGTGGCAAATCCGAGTTTAGTCGTGCCCAGTGTGTATTGCGACACCTGTAGCACCTCGGTTTCTGAGTAACTCAAATACTCTGATTTTGTCGACGACTCTGTTATTTACGGCATTGGTGAAAGTGGCTACGCCCGGTGTGCGTTCCCACCACTAATGATGACAATTATGAGTCAACATACTTTGATGATAGCGGGGAAACAAAACGTTGCTCTGATTAATAAATATCCGTTGAAGTTTGAATGACTGTTGTATTAAACCCAAAAAAAAGGGGGTGGGTTAGCCGGGGTTCGACTGATAAAAAGTACCAAAGATATGTCGTGGGACAAATCTTCCGACTTAATTTTTATTCTTTCTTATTTTAAAACTTTTGGCCCTGGAAGAGGGCGTTTGTGTTCTTGGTCCCGAGCGCTTCGGTCCGTAGGCGGAACCCCTGGGGCGTGCCCGGCGGGACTGTTAGCCTCCAGGCAGGTCTGTGGGCCACCGCGGCTGCGGGTAGCGGCTCCCAGGATCGCAGTGGCGCAGGCAGCGGCGGCGTGCTGCTGTGCTTCTGTGGTTCATGCTGGCGCGCGGTGTGGCTGCTCGAGGGGCTAAGAGACTGTGGGACTGCACAGATAGTCGCTGCTGCCTGTAAAGAAAGTCGTTGGCGAGCTTTCGGATGTACCTCCTATCATTGGCCATAGTGTAGAGAGATCAGGGGTGGGGCCTTCTAGGATATGCCTACCCAACCCTGTGTAGCCTTAAGGCAGCCCACCCAACGTAAAAGACTGCTTGTCCACCGTAGCTTACATAGAGCACCCGCAGGCAGAGACTGTTAGGGGACCATGCAAGAAACCATGATGCGCCCACTTGTGCCATTGTCGGGGTCGGAGAGCACGGTCACTAGAAGGCCACCGTACACCAGGTCAGAGGCGATTACACTTTGCAGCTCCTAGACGTGGTGTATTTGATCAGATGCGGCAGAGGGTGACGAATGTGTGGTATGTAGATGGAAAACATGCCAGCCCTAAGGGCAGCGACAAATTGACGGGCACCGGGTACACTGTCAGAAATCAGTCACCTCTGCCTATGGCTGGCATTCAATTGCACGAGCATCGGCATCAGACATGCTCTTGAGCTGCTGCAAGGCAACCTGCAGACCCCCGACAACGTCGCTGTGGCCGAGCAGAAACGCATGAAGAAATTTTACACCCATCATGCATGACTCAACCGGACCAGGGATTCATGGCACACTAAGTTGAGGAAGATTTGACCTCGCACGCGCCTCCCGTGACTTTCTGCCTGAGAGAGTTGGCGTTAGAACTCCTCTCACCGCCTGCTGGTCATAAAACACCCCACCCTGCTGATCTCTCTACACTACGGCTCAGCATGAAGGAGAGTACTCCGAAAAGCTCGGCCAACTAAGACTTTCTTTTACAGGCCGCCAGCGACTATCTGTGCAGGCCACAGGGGGGGGGTCTCCTTGGCCACTACAGCAGCACAAGCCGCCGCCGCGCGTGCCAGCCACAGCGACGAACAGCATAGCCACAGCCCGCCGCGACCTGCGCCACAGCGACACAGTGGGAGCCGCTAACCCGCAGGGCCGCGGGCCACAGACCTGCGGGAGCATCCAGTTCCGACCGGGACCACGGACACCAGGGGGTTCACCAGCTCTGATGGCCAGCGCTCTGGCGAACCAGAGAAACAAACGGCCCTTTGCCAGGGCCCAAAGTTTAAGACATAAAGAAAGAATACAATAGTCGGTAGCGATTTGTCACGACCTACCTTTGGTGTACTCTAACCCACAACCTTGCACTTTTTCACTGAAAATCCTGAGCCATCAGATGTCCGACTATCTCTTACATAATTGAGGCTCTGTGCGTGGTAAGGGAAGGTAAGTGCTGGCAGTCGACTTGCGCCGGACGGATTTGGAGTTCAAAGCTTTAGGCAGAGTCCTAGAGTTGCATCCTACCGAGGAGTCACTGCAGGGACTTAACACAACTCAAAAGCTCTAGTCAAGAGAATATTTTAGTGTCTCTTACCTACAATGGTTGTTTAAGCCATTGGAAGGGTTGAGAGATATTGCACCAATTGTGTACGTTGATGCCATCAACCACGATTTCAAGCTCCATAAGGCTTCAGTTAAAAATGATTCAAGGAAGGAAACTTTTGGTTGCCCCTTCGGGCCGGTCTTAGATGGACTTCCTTGCCCTATGACGAGAACATTTGGTTGGCCCACGCGGCGGCTGGCGCATCACAATGTGTTTTGGACCATACACGGGAGTGCTGCACAGACTGCAGGGAATGAAATTCTCCCAAAAAGAATTCCCAGAGACAGACAAAATTAAAATGATGATGTATGAGGATGATGGTTTTTATTGACTTCACAAGCGAAGCAAAAGTGAGTCTATGTACTCACCCGTTTCGTCCGTCCGGGCCTCCGAAAAGTTTACCGTTGGATTTTTCTCAGAGACTATTAAGTCTATCAACACCAAATCTGGCATGATGACAAGGCCTCAAAAAACATACATAGTGACTTGACCTTGTTTCAAGGTCAAGGTCGCAGGAGCCATAAATGTTGGCTCAAAAACAGTCATTTTTCACATTTTCTCAATTTTCTCTGAAGTTTTTTAGATTGGATACCTCAGCTATATATGGTATATAGGGCAAAGTAAGCCCTATCTTTTGATACCAGTTTGGTTGACCTTGCTTCAAGGTCAAGGTCACAGGAGCTCTTCAAAGTTGGATTGTATACATATTTTGAAGTGACCTTGACCCTGAACTATGGAAGATAACTGTTTCAAACTTAATAATTATGTGGGGCACATGTTATACTTTCATCATGAGACACATTTGGTCACATATCATCAAGGTCAAGTCACTTTGACCCTTATGAAATGTGACCAAAATGGGGTAGTGAACCACTAAAAGTGACCATATTGACCCATTCTGGAACACAGTTTCACTCGCAAATCACTAGAAAACAGCGCTACACAGCTCCGAAGGCGGGGGGGTCTGATAGTGCGAAATTAGGTTTTTGGTTCAGTGAATTCTCTAAAAATTATATATTAAAAGGGATAAGTTTTATGCCTTAAAAAAGTATTTAAGGCATTAAAAATTAATTAAAGTTATAATGATGATAATTTAGAGCATTTTATTTGGTGCACAAATATCGAACAATATGTGACCTGCAAAAACAACACGTAACCCTTGCAAGAACCTCAAGACATGGCTCCCTGTTCGCACGCTTTCTTTCGTTCTTCTGCCCTGATGCAAAAAAATCAAGATCGATTGCGAGACATTCTATAAGACCCTGTTGCTAGATGGAGAATGTGCTGAGCGATTGCATGCAAAAACTTGGAGGTCCGTTTTCTCAAAAAACAAAGTTCCGCGACCGAGTTGTCAACTCTCAAACTCGTATATAACTGTGAACCACAATAAGTTTGAGCGTCTACCAGGTTTCGGTGTGGTGATGACAAATGTTATATCAGGAAGTCTGTAGAATTATAAAAATCATAAACATTCAAAAACATAAACACACTTAAGACTGTTTGGTGGGCGGGGTCACATATCTCATGTAGAAGTGCCAAATAAGCACCATTGTGCTTCCTATGTCTTGAAATTAAAGCGTTTGTGTTGGCATGACCTTGTGATGACCTTGACCTTGGGTCAAGGACACAGGTATTTTGGTTAGGAAAAATGTGTAAAAGGCATTTCTTAGTGTATGATGTCATGTGTAGGTTTAGTTGTTTGACCTTGACCTTGAAGGTCACCTGAAGGTCAAGGTCATATAAAGGTCAAGGTCAAGCATGTGAGTCGTATGGCTTTGCCTTCTTGTTTATAATAAAGTCATCTTGTTGATCAGATACATCACCAGAGGTTTCCAGGACTGATATGCCAGCAAATGCAATGCAGAGGGCCTTCCCAGTCTTTATTTAAAGTGATCCTTGTAATCTTCAGCAGTGGGTATGTAATAAATGGTGGAAAAAGATGCTAGTGTCTTATTTTGCCAATGATTTATACAAGATGACTGATCTGACCTGGCATGTATACTAACAGTCACTTAGAATAGGAAAATGTCTTCTTAGACCTGCCTTTGATAAAATAGTCCTGGAAAACCTGCTGCAGATCTGTGCGTGTTGCAAAGATTGTTGTACAGGTTCACACAGGCTTGTGATTAGTTTTCTTTGCTGCGTCTTAGGCTGATTTTTAAATTGCATAACTCGACCTTTTGCGGAAACCTCGACCCAGCCCGGAGAAGTTTGCAAGCCCAGTGGTTTCCCTAGCGAGACGAATGAGGAAGACCTGAAAGGCCGCACACTTGAGACGGTGTTTGTGGCCTCTGGTGTCGGCACGCTTACATTTTTGTTCCCTTCAGGGGGCGGTGGTCCCACTTTGGAGGGCGATCGTGTCCGCCGTATTTCAGTCTGGCAGTGCTACGAGGCCCCTACCTAGCTGTGGTCTTTGCCTCGCCTGCGGAGAACCCACTTGTTTGAGGCTGTGGTATCCTATTCCTTGTCTCAGCGGCATGTATAGTACTAGTATTGGACAGTTTGTGCTTTGACCAGCAGCTGTGCCTGGGTCCGTTTGCCGGCCTTGCTCTGGCCCAGACTGAAGGAGAGGCACGAGTTATGTAACCCACCACATGTTTTCTGTCCTGGTCATTTAGGCCGCTCTCTATCGCATAATGTGCAGCCTCCGCAAGTTGATGTACCCATTTTGATTGCTCAGATGTATGTTGGAGGGGATTTGTGCTTCAGACTTCCGGCTTGGTGTGTAGTGGGACTTGTTTTTTATAGAACTGCCATGATGTATTTTATTACAATCCCCAGACACCATTGATCTCTGTGAAGCAAACAAATGACTGTGATGACTTGACAGTGGGGGGGGATGAGGGGGTGGGGTTGGAAGGGGTGGGGGGAGGGGTGTTTGGGAGGTGAGGGATTGATAGTGTACATGTATAGTGAAAGCCTAGTTCCAGTTTCTTGATGACTGAGGATGACCATGTTGGTGCCTGTTTGCAGTTAGTGGTGGGACAGAGAAGCTTACCTTGTAAACTGAGGTCAGTGCCCAGCTGGATCTAAGCAGTATGTTTTCTTTCCTCTACATTCTCTTTACACATGCACCGTTTGCTCTAGGGCTTGCAGTAGTGTCAGTCTTGGTGCTGTTAGCTGGTTCTTTCTCCCCCCCCCCCCCCCCCCCCCCCCCCCAACCCAACACCCCACCCCCTCGATTTTCCATTTGCTCTCATTTGTCTTCCTTTTTCACCTTTTCTCATTTGTGTCATCCATTTTCTAACCTTGCTGTAGCTCCTGTCCTTCCACTTCCTGCTTTGTTCCTGTCTCTTCCATCCTCCCCTCTTCTTCCTCTTCTATATACCTGTCTCTTCCCTCCCTCCCCTCTTCAATTTCCCTCTTCACTCTATACCTGTCTCTTCCCTCCTCCCTCTTCTTCCCTTCCTTCTATACCTGTCTCTTCCCTCCTCCCTCTTATTCCCTCTTCCTCTATACCCTCTCTTCCCTACTCCCCTCTTACTTCCCTCTCCTCTATACCTGTCTCTTCCCTCCTCCCCTCTTCTTCCCTCTTCCTTATACCTGTTCTTTCTCCTCAGTCATTGCTTTTCACCATATGCTAAGTGTATGATGACATGCTAGTCATTTCAAACTGATATTCAGTTGGTCCTGCCCATATAGGCTGGCTTGAAGAGAACTCTGATCTCTGATCAGTCATTCAACTTGAGAGTTTGTTTTCCAGGCCTACGTGCAGTTTCGATGTGATGCTCATAACATGGTTTACCACCCAGAAAATGCTCTGTTTTTGAGTGATTCTTCTGTTGTCTGCATTTTGGATGTTAGTGTGAGTTTGATATTTGGTAGTTTTGCATTTTGTCTGCGATTGTTGAATTATTATTGTAGTGAAGCAGTAAGTTAGGCATGTGGTTCGCTTCCATGTTTTGCTGTAGAGTCTCCAATTGGTATTTTTAAGTGAGCTGTTTGAGGTATTCCTGGATTGGTTGGACAGGCAACCAGTCTCCAGTTGTCCATTCTTGCCGAGTCCTGTAGGGCTTCATGGCCTTTGTGCAGAGCAGACAAGACAGTGAATAAAATGAGAGGCCAGCACCTAATACTGCGTCAGTCAACATTATTGTCATAATCATCTTTTTACAATATGTCCTGTGGATAGGCAATGACAGTAGAGGAATCTAGGCCATGTTTTTACTTCATCATGTAAGCTGTGCCTTCTGCTTAAGTTTTCACCAGGAGAACTTGGAAGAACATTCAGCACAGAATAAGGGTGGGATTAGCTTTGCACACACTGCACCGTTCACTCTTATCACAGTCTTGCTTGTACAAGCCGTAAAGATGCTTGGAATGTTTGTGAATGGAAGGCTGGCATGATGATGTTTGGATGTAGTAAGCTGAGGTGGAGAACAGAGCTTATAGTTGATGTAATAGCAAGATGTTTGTCATACAAAGGAACGCACCTGCATATCATGTCATAGAAGTGTGAAAGTAATTATTGGTCTGATTCATTCACATGGACAGTTTGCACAATGGTAGCAACAAAAGAGATCTGTGTGATATCTAAATTGAATAGTTAAATAAGTAGTGATTAGATCTAATTGAGCTTTTTGTAGTGGTTTTTAAATGACTTGTTACTAGTTTCTGAGGAAGTTGTTAAACGATTTTTTTTTTTTTTTTTTTTTTGGGGGGGGGGGGGTATGTTTGTTTTTATCCATCAATTATATTCCATTGATGATATATCATTAGATAAGATGTAGGTTTTTTCTTCTTCTTTTCTTTAAAAATAAAAAAGCCATACAACTGAATGTTTATGAATAGTGAATATGGTTTGTGTTTGTAAAAGTTGTAGAGAAGCTTTGAGCTGTTCCTGCTCACAGGTACGAGTCTGTTATTGTCCAAGTTGGAAGACTTTTGCATTCCTTTTCATCCACACATCCCTGAAATTGTTATAATTGTGCACTAGTTTCTCAATAGTATCACATTGGGCTTTAACCTTATTTCTGCTTCAAGATGATGAAGTTCTGTAATTGCTTGCTACGTTGTGGCAGATGCAACAGTGTAGGGTCAGGTAACGGCATCACAACACAGTGGTGTAACAGCTGTTCCCTGTGAACTGAGTCTGGAGCCTGGTGTGGAGAGTGTCCACCAGGTGGTGGTAGAAGGGGAAAACGACTCTCAGAATGACTGGCTGTTTCTTGGTTGCCTTTAAATCCTCTAATCATTCCTCCGTGTTTGCATCAAACCATGCGTTGTGGTAGCATTCAGGTCATGGACTCACACTATTGGCTGCATTTTCTCAGTAGTTGTAGTTTGTTCAGTATGGAGTCAACTGTGCTTTTTGCTGTCTGTTTTTGGGGTGCATTTGTGGCACTTTGACATCATTCAGCTTTTCTTATTCTAGTGGCTCTCTGCTGAAAATGCGATGGTTACCATCACTGTGCTATTTGACTTCCACATCACCAAGTCTGGTTAGTGTCACTACAAATCCCACTTTAATTTCCTAATGACTTATCTTACTCTCATCTCCACCGCACCTGATAAGTAACCTATGTATTTTTATTTAAATAAGTTTTGCTTGTTTTCTCTGTTATCATAATTAATGCATCATTTTTAATAACTACTTCCACTTCATATTGTATGCTTCTTAGTGAGCTGCATTTCATGTCTACAAAATTTATTGGAGTGTTTTTCCTCCATGATGGAGACAGTTAATACATTTTATATGAAAATATTTCAGTTTTGCAGCAGAGATGTTGAGCCTATTCTGTCCATGGCACAGTTGATATTATAGCAGTTTCTTCAACTTTCACTTGAAATGTCTAGAGCTTTCTGTAGCAGCAAAGCAGGCCAGATCAGAAACAGAAAGATTGATCAACAGTTGTAGAAGAATATTCTTACCTGTGCCTAGCAAGTGATATTTTGAAGGAGGCATTTGTGAACCGTTTGTTTGGCACTTCTCAGCCAGTTGACAAAAGTTTAAATGCCTGTTGAATCTGAAATTTTCAGAAAGAGGTCATGTACACGTAATGAACAGATTGGTGGACATTTTTCTCTTTCTTCTTCATCTCTCCCGTATTCTTGACTGTCTTGAAATTTTATCTCTGTAGTCACCAGATGTTTTGCATGGCTTTCAGAACGTGAGATTGATTCTGTGTATTGGTGTAGGAAGGACCCATTGCAGTACTAACATGGCCCACACGCAGGCTGATGCAGGGGCTTGATGGAGGTGTAGTGCATTAAAGGCAGCTCTCTCTGATTTGTTGCATTTAATAGTCTGTTTTCTTGCCTCTTTACAAGTAAACTTGCACTAATACTTCAAAGAAAGTACCTTTGAGCGCACATATGACTTTGGAGGAAGTAAAAAGAGAATTTTTATTTGTACTTAAACACATGATCCCATGTTGTTAACTTGACGGAAAAGGTGCCAAAGTTAATGTTCATGCGTGATATCAGAATGCAGTCGGTGAAATGTGGTTTACACTTACATAGAGGAGGAACTATCAAGCATGGTATAGATATAATAAAGAGTCTCTAAAGGTGTTACTGCAGTATATTCTTGTTGTGTAAAGAAAACAGATTTATGCTTGAGTGGTCTTGTGACCAAAATATTGCAAAATGAGGCACACATTGTCCTGTTTGTGAAAGCCAAGATGAGTAGCAAGACGTGACGACCTGCAGACAGAAGGTGCTAGGCAAGTTACTTGACAGACCTAGCCACCACAGCCTCTCTCATCCTTTCTGTACATACTGTAACATCTTTTTGCAAATAAATTGACTTGGATGTTGCACTTCTTGCTGTTCTGTCTTGATGCAGCATTATGGCAGCCAAGCTGCTCTAGTGGTGGCCAGTGTTCAACTAATTTACTACGCTCACATGCACCACAGAGAGACAGTTTTGACAAAGTAATTGTACATAACTGGAAAATACGATAGCATTGTGGAAGTTTCCAACTTTGACGCAGTACCTCTGACAAGGCCATTGCTCAGGTACGTCATGCAGTCTGAGCGGAATTGCTTTTGATGTCACACGATATCGCTTCGTGTTGTTTCTAGTTAGCCCAGTGCATTGCGTTCTTGCTAGAAATTCGGGGTAAGAATTGACCTGCGTCTCCCTACGCAATTCTTAAAAGGCGAATAACTAGGGACATTGTGACTTGATTTGTGTTTACTCTGTTCTAGTTATTTTCATGTTTAATGGCCTGTACCTACATAGGCCATAAAACACTATCCATCCATCTTGGGAGAAAGTTCCAGAGGCTCTGTAACAGATATTGGGGGGGGGGGGGGGGGGGACAGAAGACACGAGAGCACAGAAATGGGTGAGAGTGCAATCGTGTCCTCACGGGATCAAGCCCCATGAGTATAGTGCATTAATTTAATGGCATTGCTGTGAACTCGCCATATCGCTGTGAATTGACAAGTGCACAAATAAAGGTTCTTCGAAAAGACTACCTGATTTGGATTTCGACTTCCCAATGCAAGCTAGAACCCCATATCTACGTCAACGTTGTGAAGGAGACGGTCGCAACATATGGTTGACAGACGAAACCTACAATGGGCATCTGAGTACAACATGCAGCTGGAGCTGCTTGATATCGCATTCATACTCATACAACCTTCTGCTGAAAATCCCTGGCTTCTTGGCAAATGGAAAATGTTGCCTCAGTACCTGTCATCATAGACCACACACCAACGAAGCAGTGCACAAGAGGATCTATGCTGCCATCTATTGCTTTGAAGATCTGCATGACAACTGTCCAACGCAAGTAGAGGTAATGCAGTCAAGTCACCCGATCAACCGGTCTTGTGAAGATCATCTTGCCAGGAAAAAAGAAGGAAAGGTAAACAGCGAAGACGATGAAATGGGCAGGCTTTTCTTTCGGCAGTTCACTCTGGGCGGGAAACACCCCCCCCCCCAAGAAGTTGGTGAGAACTTATCAGAAGATCTCCAGTGGTACTGGCCCCAATGACCTGTGCAGAGGGTTACGGGGGAAGTAGTTGCAGTAGCAGTATTGGTAAATATTGCCTCTGTTGATCGTCCAGGCTTCCTCAGTTTGTAGAGTCAGCTGAGTTTACAAAATCTACAACATCCTCAACTGAGCAAGCACATCAAAAGAAATGGAATGCGAAGGATGATTTTATTTAAGGAAGTGGCTGACAGAAGCATACGTGTCTTTGATCTGAAGGAATCTATTCAATGATGGCCACATCTTTTTTTACCTTACCCCAGCACTCCTCACGAAATGGAATGCAGAAAAAGATAATTTATCTGTGCTGACGTTTAGGAGATAAGCTGACTCTGGCATTTTTGTTTTCTGAACAGTTCAGCTGGCCTTCAAACAGAGAACCGGTAGCAAAGATCCTATATGTGAAGATGTAGATGAAAAGCCGCTGGTAAGGATCGAGCTGTGGGGAACTCGAGGCTTGATGGTACATGGGTACAACAGCTCCTGGTTTGTCCGAGGCCTGATGATAAATGGCCTGGACCAACCCAAGACCGTGGTGGCAGTGGTCTCTCTAGACCGTGGTGGCAGTGGTCTCTCTCTCGTGTGCCGTTCCCCCTTAACAAGGGAATGCATGCACGGACCTCACAGGAGCCAGGGTGTAGAGTAGTTCCCAGATCCTAACCCTGGTTCCTGGGTTTGTGCTTCCATTTGGCAGAAAAGAGATATTACTTAATTTAACTTGCTTTGATTCGTTTGAAATTACCTCTTATGAATGTTACCTCTTTCAGCATAACACAATCTACTGAATGAATCACATGCTGTTGCAAGTAGCTGTCTTACTTGAGGGAAAACATCAGATTTATAGTTAAAATGTTACAATTCGGATGCCAGAGTGGAGGAGCGGTCCACTAGCCATGGGTCAGGTAAATCTGAGAAGTGACTAACAGGGCAGCTGCACCAACAATCAGACCACAGCAGAGGGGTCCCAGACCGGTCAGCTGGTCAACTTGCCTTACAGAAGGGATGGGGAAGGGGGTTTGGAGAGAGGTCTGACACAGGATTGGGGGTGGAGGGGTGGGAAGAGACAGAAGCCGCGGTATTTCAATAGAGGATGAACACAGTAGATGTACAATACACTGTATATGGGTCTTCGCCAGTAGTAATTAAGTGCATGGTGCAGCCCGTAAACATTGGGAAGGAATGAAAGACAAATTAATGGCTATAACTTACTATAGTGCACACTGAAAACTACTCATAACAATGTCTCAAAAGTGCATGCATTACGGTTGCCTCTGAATCGAGCATCGGTACACTGAATAGAATAGAATAGAATAGAATTCTTCGGCTTGCTTAGGCGTCCAGGGCCTATCGCCGATTCTGATGGTTCTCTGGCTGTATTTTTATTGTTCTTATGGATACTGGTCTTTTACCATGCCTAGTCTATATCACTTGTGAGAAAAAGAAAAAGAGAGAAAAAAAGGCCTAATTGCTGTGCAGCATCTGTGCCAGTGGTTCCTCCAGCTTGAACATATCTCCTTGTAGATGCTTGTCCACTCTGTTCTTGAACGAGTTCAGGCTCGGTGCCTCAACTACGCTATTCGGGAGGCTGTTCCACATGTTTATCACTAGCTGGGTGAAGAAATGCTGTCGTAAAGCCGTATTGCATCGGTTTTTCTTGAGCTTGTTGGCCACTGTAGAGGTCGTGCATGGTGTGCATCACCACTACAATGCCGAGAATGTCTTGGCTCATGAATAAGGCTGAAATGGTCGAAGTCGGCGATTATTCTGACCTTTGACCGCACCCGCCACTCCACCTGACCATAGAGTATAATCTATGACCTGACTGACTTCGCACGCCCGGGGAGTTCTGCTAAGATCCGCGGTGTGACGAAATGAGCTTTCTGCTGCGATGAGATTTCTGACGGTCTGCTGCGGTCAGCTTTCTGATGCTGCGGTCAGATTTCTTTTGCGATCAGCTCCCATTTATGAGATTTCTTCTCCTGCAATCAGATTTCTTCTGCTGCAATATATTTCTTCTGCTGCAAAAATAAATCGCTGAATAATGAAAACACACGTGCTCACTTTGGGATACAGGACGTTTCGTACCCTGGACGTTTCGTACCCTGGACGTTTCGTACCTCATTTAGTCGATTCGTACCTTTTCTAGAAGACGTTTCGTACCCGGGATTTTTAATACACTTTATGCCCATCATAATAGCTGAATAACTGAATTCGTACACGTGGCTTATTCAGTTATTGTTCTGCCTTTATTCTCAACATATGTACAGGATGAGAGTGCAGAGAGTGTCACCGATCTGGGTGAGATCATTTATTTGCGGAACGACGTTTGTTGGCGCTGCTGAAATGGTCGAAGTCGGAAACATTCGGAACGTCGTTTAGCTTAAGATTACACCCGAATCACGCGCACCGTTAAGGTGCATGGAGTACAGTACCGCCGAGCAAGACGTTTGTCACAAAACGAAGATACATTAACGCGGCCGGATCTTAGCATAACTCCCTGGGCGTGCGAAGTCAGTCAGGAGGAATGGCGGTATTATGATAATTATCGGGTACGAAACGACTTGTGGTACAAAAGGTACGAAACGACTACCAAGGTACGAAACGACTAGGTACGAATCGACTTGGGTACGAAACGACCCGCAACCCTCGCTTTGCAGTCGTTGGAAAAATGAAGAAATCTCATCGCGGCGGAAACTATGTCGCATGTTTGCGCATGCGCACTGAGCCCGTCAGAAATCTGCGCATGCGCACTGAGCCCGTCAGAAATCTCATCGCAGCAGAAAACTCATTTCGTCACACCGGCCGCGTTAATGTATCTGCGTTTTGTGACAAACGTCTTGCTCGGCGGTACTGTACTCCATGCACCTTAACGGTCCGCGTGATTCGGGTGTAATCTTAAGCTAAACGACGTTTCTTGGCAGTATTACACCATTCTAGTAAACTAGAGATTTCGCCTACCGGCAAAAGTATCTCTAGCACAGTTCACATCACGTGACGGAAGGTTTTTGGCCAATTTATTCATACGGAGGTCACACGAGAGGCTTGTGGGATAGCCGATGTGCTCCCTGACATACGCCGTTAAAGTAGTTCTAAGACTATTTCGCACAAAACTCTTAACTTACTCTTGTTGAGACAACAAACAAGCGTTTATTCGATACAATAAAATGTTTGTGTTGAAATGGAAACAAGTTTTGACATCTGAATGATTTCTGTAAAAAGTGGAGAGAAAAATAGTATCAGAACGAACTATTTTTGGCGCAAGGCTGTAATGCGAAGGGTCAAGCCTATTACGCATTCATTGCGAACTGTGCCAGAGTCTATCTACTGACTCTGGTTTACAGAATGGTATTACACCCGAATCACGCGGAGCACAAAATTTGCGCAGCTGAGTGCGAGCTGAGTGCGAAGTCTGGGTCACGTGGCGGCGTCTATTTTCAAGGCTCGTGATTGGCTGACTCAAAGCCAGATCATTCTCGGCTTTTTCACCGCATACTTATGAAGCTTGTGGTACTTAGGTACGATTACCTCCCTTTAAATTCGGCGAAAAATAACTTCGTGACTGATGCCTTGCCGATGTCACAGTACATGTCTAAACAAAAAATGCAATGTACATGTATATTGGAGGCGACTTTTTCATATGAAAATGTTTCGAATTTCTGGCATGGTGAACACTCCCATCAAAACCATTCTGTAAACCTGAGTCAGTAGTGTTGACTCTGGCACAGTTCGCAATGAATGCGTAATAGGCTTGACCCAATTGGCATTACAGCCTTGCGCCCCAAAAAGTTCGTTCTGATACTATTTTTCTCTCCACTTTTTACAGAAATCATTCAGATGTAAAAACTTGGTTCAATTTCAACACAAACATTTTATTGTATCGAATAAACGCTTGTTTGTTGTCTCAACAAGAGTAAGTTAAGAGTTTTGTGCGAAATAGTCTTAGAACTACTTTAACGGCGTATGTCAGGGAGCACATCGGCTATCCCACAAGCCTCTCGTGTGACCTCCGCTTGCATAAATTGGCCAAAAACCTTCCATCACGTGATGTGAACTGTGCTAGAGATACTTTTGCCGGTAGGCGAAATCTCTAGTTTACTAAAATGCATCAAAACCACTGAGTTTTTCCCTGCGTTCCGTTGCACTCTGCTTAATCTCTGCTACGGTGTAGCAGCCTCAAGAGTTTTGATTGGTTGGTTTTATTTAATAACTTTTAAAGCACATTATCATTAAAAGTATAGGGTTTTGGGGGCCCTCTTTGAATACACGAATCCCCAATATTATTTTACACTCACATTTATCACTCTTGATCGAAGAAACGACTAAATAAAAGTATTAGGGTCGAAAATCATTCATACACAATCTTTGGTGACGTTTCAGCCAGTGGCAGAGGTCAACTTCCTGTCAAGGTCGCGCAGCAGCTCGAGCGTCTCAGAAGGAGCTCTAACTGCTTCACACTAGAGTGCGCCACCTGCTGTGCCTAGCAACAATGAAGCTACAGAACTCATAGCCGCATTTGATTGGCTCATACTAAACAGAACTAATTGGAAGTCAATCTACGGACTTGCACGGTAAACATGCTTCAAACCATGGAGTTTACATACCATGAAAGTGGCAAACGTGCCGATTGCTGTCAAATTTCGAAGAAATAAATGTTTTCGTGCTCTCATCACCGTTGCAGAGTGGATTGTATGTCTTGGTTTGATAGTTGTAGTAAACGTCGGCATGTATACCCATGAGTGTAACGATTTAGCAAACGACACACATGTTTTGATTCCCTTGACCTTCCTCTATGACTGGTGATGGTTACCTCCCTTTTGTTATTAATGGATTTTCGACCCTAATGCTTTTATGAAGTTGTCTATTTGATCAAGAGGGATATAATTGAATGTGAAATCATTTTAGGGATTCATGTATCCAAAGAGGGCCTCCAAAACCCTTTACTTTTAATGGTAACGTGCTTTTAAAGTAATTAAAGAAACCGACCAATCGAAACTCGTGACCCTGCTACACTGTAGCAGAGATGAAGCAGAGTCAACGGAACGCAGGGTTTCACTCGAATGTGTTTTGAGTAAGCTCCCTTTGGGAAGTTGGCGCACAAACGAAGCGCATGTTGTGGATTTTCGAGGATTGGAATGAGCGACCGTCTGAAAGAGTTTCGGGAGCGATCCCAGAAGAGGAAACAGTTATTAGCACAAGCGGTAATGCTTTAATCGTATTTCATGCCGTATAATATGTTTCGTCACAAATTGTGGACGATTGTTGCTGAACAGCGGAACTGGTCAGGCGGACACGTCTCTAGTACTAACTACTATAACTATGCATGATATTTTGCTATGAAAGGAGTCCAAAAGGCGTTTCCGGTCTTGTTGTTGTTAAATGGTCGGTGTAATCATACAGGAGTCGGTATTAAAATTGGGAAGGAAACGAGGCAGTGTCTAGTGTTAGAATCGTATTTATTACAAGAGCTGATTGATTGGACGTTGTGTATGATTGCAGCGATCGCAAAGAAAAGAAGACCGGAAACACCTTTTTGATTGCTTTCCCAGCGTATCATAATAGTCATACGATTATACATAAACACAACAGTTTGGATTGTTTTTTTAGCACTCATTATCAAGTAACCACAACTATCTTTTTTTTTTTTTTTGGGGGGGGGGGGGGGGGGGGGGGGGGGGCTAACATTTACGTACACGTGTACACACACGCATACAGACACACACACACACACACACACACACACACACACGCATACAGACACACACACACACACACACAAAGCACACACACACACATACACACTGATACTTGCACACACAGTTAGGCCTAATACTTATTCCAAAAGACTGGCTTTGTTTCCTTGAAATGAAAGACGAGATGCCCTGCACTTGCAGCTTGGAGTTGAATCCCCCGATGCTCTGAAGACTGTCCTGAAGACTGAAGGCAAGGATGCAGCCACCAAGGATGCTGGTGCCAAGGGCTCCAGGTATGAATGACATCAAGGAGTTGTGAGGTGTCAGCTGTCACTGGGAGATCATCATTTGAAGGATGGATGATGCTCAAAGCATCAGTGTGTGTATGTGTGTGTGTGTATGTATGTGTGAGAGAGAGAGAGAGAGATGTTTCTGTGTGTGTGTGTGTGTGTTTGTGTATGTGAGAGAGATGTCTGTGTGTGTGTGTGTGTGTGTGTGTGTGTGTGTGTGTGTGTGTGTGAGAGAGAGAGAGAGAGAGAGAGAGTGATTCTCAAGACTCGGACACTTATGGCACTGGAAAACTTGCATTGTCGTTACAGTGAAGGGGATGCCACTCCTGCAAAGAAGGCAGCAGATGCTTCTTCAATTGTCGTTACAGTGAAGGGGATGCCACTCCTGCAAAGAAGGCAGCAGATGCTTCTTCAATTGTCATTACAGTGAAGGGGATGCCACTCCTGCAAAGAAGGCAGCAGATGCTTCTTCAATTGTCGTTACAGTGAAGGGGATGCCACTCCTGCAAAGAAGGCAGCAGATGCTTCTTCAATTGTCATTACAGTGAAGGGGATGCCACTCCTGCAAAGAAGGCAGCAGATGCTTCTTCAATTGTCGTTACAGTGAAGGGGATGCCACTCCTGCAAAGAAGGCAGCAGATGCTTCTTCAATTGTCGTTACAGTGAAGGGGATGCCACTCCTGCAAAGAAGGCAGCAGATGCTTCTTCAATTGACGAAGGACAACACGCAGCCATTGACTCCACCCCTGACATGCAGACAGTGAGTCCCGCTGTGTAGTCTTATTGACTCCACCCCTGACATGCAGACAGTGAGTCCCGCTCTGTAGTCTTATTGACTCCACCCCTGACATGCAGACAGTGAGTCCCGCTCTGTAGTCTTATTGACTCCACCCCTGACATGCAGACAGTGAGTCCCGCTCTGTAGTCTTATTGACTCCACCCCTGACATGCAGACAGTGAGTCCCGCTGTGTAGTCTTATTGACTCCACCCCTGACATGCAGACAGTGAGTCCCGCTGTGTAGTCTTATTGACTCCACCCCTGACATGCAGACAGTGAGTCCCGCTCTGTAGTCTTATTGACTCCACCCCTGACATGCAGACAGTGAGTCCCGCTGTGTAGTCTTATTGACTCCACCCCTGACATGCAGACAGTGAGTCCCGCTCTGTAGTCTTATTGACTCCACCCCTGACATGCAGACAGTGAGTCCCGCTGTGTAGTCTTATTGACTCCACCCCTGACATGCAGACAGTGAGTCCCGCTCTGTAGACTTATTGACTCCACCCCTGACATGCAGACAGTGAGTCCCGCTGTGTAGTCTTATCTTTGTATGAATGACCCTGGACAACTGCTTTCAGCCTGAACTGAATGCTTGCTTTAGCCTAAAAAGCATGGATCAAGACAGTGTTGCTGTCAGAAGGCATAGTCTTGGTCTGCCAAGATTTAGGCTTTAGCCCAAGAATTAAGTCCAGGCCAAAGGCAGTAGCCGCAAGTCGTGCACTCAGTCCGCAATGTCCACAGTGTCTAACAGGTACTGAGCCTTGCAATGTATTCTGATCTCAAACCCTGACAAGTGAAAGTAAATCCTGATTTCTTTATTTCTTTACATTGTATTGCCACACAGAGAAATCACAATTGTTTCATGGGGAAAAGGTGAATCTGTATATTTGAATGCCATTATTTACTGTGGAATATCTGTGGTAAGACTATTCTATTATCTATAGTAAAAACTTTTTCCCTCAAGATAATTGGTTTATTTCTGTGTTTGTATTTGCTGATGTACTTGTTTAAATCTTATTTCAATTCTGAAACCTTTCTTCTCTGAGAGTTTCTCCTCCTTGTAACTGGAAGATTTCCACTATTCAAGACCAACATAATGTGCATGACAAGTGTTTCACATTAGGTACAGTTGTGTGTCCCTGATGCACTGATCATGGAAAATTAAGCACTGTGCTCTGTGGATGTGTGTCCTAAGTAATTAAAGTATGCACTATATTTCACGAACTTGATGCCTGAATGTCAGTGCCACAACATGATTTATCAGTCATTGTCTCTTTGAAGACCTGTGGGGAACCTTTGGTAATTTACTGATGAGGGTCCCCAAACTCTCTACAAAAATGAGTTATGTGAAACACTGGGCATGACTGAAGTATATGTCTAATTTAGAAATGACCATCAGTAGACTTGGAGTCAAAGGACATTTCAGTCCTAAGTACCAGTAGTATTCAAAAAGATTTTGGGTGAAAAGGTTGGAGGGAGCACTGTGTCCAACTGGTTTGTTTCCCCCATAAGCTTTCAGAGCAAATCTCCTTCATCTGGTGACCTCCTATGGCGTTGCTTCACGAACGAAGATGAGACGATGCTGCTGTTCACATCCACCGCAGACTCGTTGGTGGCTGTAGAGGCCGATGCGGGACCGGCAAGCCCGACCACAGCGGCAGCAGGGGAAGATCCGGCCAGAGTCTAGCATGATGTCCTCTCGGTTTTTTCTCCTCTGGTGCTTCTCCTTTAGTGTGTTCCTGCGGGAGCTCTCCAACACTGCCGTGGCTTTATTGATGGTGTGGCGCCAGGCATCTCTGTCAGCAGCTACGGAGGTCCACTGTCGGGGATCGATGTTGCCCTGTTGAGCTATTGTTGTACCCCTGAGTTAAACACTGCTTGAGGATGGCATGTTATTTTGTATCTTTTTGTATCTGGTGACCTAGGATGACTAAGGATGGTATGGCCATTGTGTTGTTCTCGTTTTCAACCATTGTCTTAATTTGGTTTTCTCAGTCCTTAAATGTGAAGCCATGCTTAACTGCTTTATGACTGTGTTACAGGCTGAAGTGGACAAAGAGGATGAAGAAGTGGATGAAATATACCGTGACTCAAGCACGTTCTTGAAGGTTGGTTGTTTAATTTTAATATCTGATTCATGAAAAACAACAACACACACACAGACACGCATATTTTGCTTTAGAAACAGAAAACATACCAAAGCTTGTTGGCTCATTTTGATGTTGACAGTTTACAAGATGATAACGTGTCCTTGCACATTTCCTTCTCTAGGGTACGCAGAGCGCCAATCCTCACAATGATTACTGCCAGAACTTTGTGGACACTGGTGAAAGACCTCAGAACTTCATTCGAGATGTGGGTAAGTTTTCTCTTTGCAGGAAGGGCATTTATTGCTTTCCTTTGCTGCTCATATGTGGTATGTATGTCATATCTCTAGCTTGCTGTTGAACTTGGGTTCTTTATCATTATGCTGTTGAGGGGAAAAAACAAACTTTTAATTTTAACCTTTAGAGCGCCGCCAATTTTCGTCATTGTTTTACCCCAGAGCCACAAATTTTATTATGTGTGGTCAAATTCAACACCAAATTTACTTTAAAAATCATCATTTATGACCTATTCAAGCTTTATAGTAGATTTTTGGAGGGTGAGTAGAAAAATGGATGGCCTACATGGTGCAATTAATGAAAGTGCCATAGAATTTTTTTTTTCAGCTGCAAAAAAATCATGGAACACAGACAACAACAAAAAACAAACAAATTCACTGTGTTTTCCTACACTGCTCTATTTATTCAAGAATACAACAGCTTTTGATTACTTGGAAATACATCTGAAAATGTTTTAGGGTAAAACAAAACAAAAAATCCTACAATTACTTATGCTAGGGAAGTCAGCCGAGTCATTTTCATCTGAATCAAGCTTCCGCTCCTCTCGATCAACAGACCACAACACATCGGTTGAAGCATGTGCTTGCCTCTCTATCCCTCCATCTCCCATCACATCAATGTCAGTAAAGCCTTTGAATTCATATTCTGAGAGTCAGAATCGAAAAATAACTTCACGAGCGCTTCAACTTCTTCGTCAGTTGCCATACTGGCAAAGAAAAAAGTCCCGTTCACAAACGACGAAGACGCAACTCCGTGAAAAATTTCGCAGAAAATTTGCGGCGCGTTCTCTCGATCGCCAAAATGGCAGATCTCGTTGCCACGTGATCACTGCATGAGACTGTGATATTTTTAGAACAGCATGAGTCGAAGGCAGCCTTAGGCAAGTCAACAGAGCACGTCACTATCGCTCGGTGCACTGATGCGTCGGCAGCCTCCTAAAGGTTAAGTAGCACAACAAATACCTGACCCTGAATGATATGAAGCAAAACTAATTTCCATTCTCATCTGTTGCCCGTGATTAAGTGGTTGCTTTCCAGTGCTTATTACCCAGTCTAATCTTTTTCAGGTCTTGCCAATCGGTTTGAAGAGTACCCAAAGCTGAGAGAGCTCATTCGCCTCAAGGATGATTTGATTGCCCAAACCAACACACCTCCCATGTGAGTTGAACTGTTGCAACAGCATTAACCCTTAGCGTGCGGCCGGCGGGAATTCCCGCCGAGCTTGTTTTCACCGCTGTGTGCGGACGGCGGGAGGTCCTGCCCGCACTCGATCGCTGAGGGTGGGTTAGTTTGAACGCGCTTATCTCCCTTGCAAATGACATCAATTATCTATAAATACCCCAGCAGGAAAGCGGACATCCCGAGCTTTCTGCGCATGTGCAGTTTGTATGGGCGATCTCTACAAATTTTTCGAGTAAATTCGCTCCGAAGTTTGATTTTTTTTTTTGCGTCAAGTTTTGTCAGAAGACATCGATGAGCGTGTAATAGAGCTTTTGTTTGGCGAGGATTCAGACGAAGAGTTCGAGCCTTTCAATCTAGATGATGTTGCCGAGGCAGAAGCAGAATTGCAGCGATTCCGATCGCGGGAAGATGTCGAAGTTCGAACCGTGCATCGGAGCGAGCATTGTCAAGTAGATCAACTTCAAGACGTGCATCAGGAAGCGCATCACGCTCTTTCCGACAGCAGGCTTCCGAAGATGCTTAGCTTCCTCCCTTCTGTCAGACATCTGGCCTACTTGTTCACACTGAGAGCGACGATGCCAACAAGATTTTCGCTTACTTCTTCGATGACGATGTATTTGGACTAATGACCGAACAAACAATCAGGTATGCGTCGCAATATTTCGCAGCCCATCCAGTCGACCAACTCGCGCCTCACTCACGGTTTCAAGATTGGAGATTTAAAACCTGCTGTAGAGATTTTTGCTTGATTTCCTAGATAGTTTTCAACCTGCTATGGACACTGCATGTTGCCTTGGGTAGAAGCTGTGTGTGTGTGTGTGTGTGTGTGTGTGTGTGTGTGTGTGATTTTCCAGTTTCAGCCATTTTTGACTCACATGCGAAGCAAAAGTGAGTCTATGTACTGAGCCGTGTCGTCCGTCCGTCCGTCCGTCCGGGCGTCCGTCCGGGCGTCCGTAAAAAACTTAAACGTTGGATTTTTCTCGGAGACTATTAAGTCTATCAACACCAAATGTGGCATGATGGTGTATGATGACAAGGCCTCAAAAAACATACATAGTGACTTGACCTTGCTTCAAGGTCAAGGTCACAGGAGCCATAAATGTGGTCTCAAAAACAGTCATTTTTCACATTTTCCCAATTTTCTCCCAGTTATTGAGAATGGCGACCTTAGCTACAAGTGGTATATAGGTCAAAGCAAGCCCTATCTTTTGATACCAGTTTGGTTGACCTTGCTTCAAGGTCAAGGTCACAGGAGCTCTTCAAAGTTGGATTGTATACATATTTTGAAGTGACCTTGACCCTGAACTATGGAAGATAACTGTTTCAAACTTAATAATTATGTGGGGCACATGTTATACTTTCATCATGAGACACATTTGGTCACATATCATCAAGGTCAAGGTCACTTTGACCCTTATGAAATGTGACCAAAATGGGGTAGTGAACCACTAAAAGTGACTATATCTCATGGTAGAAAGTGCCAATAAGCACCATTGTGCTTCCTATGTCTTGAATTAACAGCTTTGTGTTGCATGACCTTGGATGACCTTGACCTTGGGTCAAGGTCACATGTATTTTGGTAGGAAAAATGTGTAAAGCATTTCTTTGTGTATGATGTCATTGGTAGGTTTAGTTGTTTGACCTTGACCTTGAAGGTCACCTGAAGGTCAAGGTCATATAAAGGTCAAGGTCAAGCATGTGAGTCGTATGGGCTTTGCCCTTCTTGTTATTAGTATGTCATTGTACCTGTAGTAACATGTAGATATTCCATTGGTGTCATTTTGTGGATGAGTAAATAGTTATGCTTATAATTCCTCATGAAAATCGTTTGCTTTCAACAAGGTTAGAGTGATTGTTTTTAGGCACTGTGATCAGCGTCTTCCCCACTCCCAACCACACCCCTACTCCATGATCACAGCAAGTACGTGGTGACTTTTGAGGTGCATGTAAGGATTTGAGGCCTTTTTTGTCCTTCTTTTTACTAGGTAACCTATCAGAAATCAAGCCTGATAATTGCTGGAGGTTATGATTAGATAATAAAGTTAGTGTAAAGGCATTTCATTGGTCTGTTTTGTTGTTGTTGTTTTATTTCATTTTGAGAATAAAACGCAGGTATTATGATAAATTTCATTCAAGTGCTGCATACCACTGTGTACAGAATTCTCTCGGCTACAACTTTTATTCTTTGCATTTTTTAATCAGAGGTGAAGAAGAATATGAAAATTGACTTCAAAGACGGTGACCGTTTTTGGAGTAAATGAGGTTAGTAAGGGTCGAGGTTTGCGAGAGTTGCTTCCCTCTATTGGGGTAAACGCGAGTCAAGATGGATAAGAGCAAACGTGGAGTGACGGATGACCGAAGTTATTTTGAACGCCTTGACGCCGCAGCAAAGCTGAGATACAGCACCAAATTAATGTACATTTGTGGCAACGACCCTTATGAAATGCCAACTCGATTATAGTCGACCAGTCCTGATGATTATCCTTCGCTGGATTACATCGCGATTGTAAACTATTTCGTGTATGGCGTGAGTGCCTACACGATGAAAGAATTTCGAGCGCACAAAAGCCTCACGGCCTACAAGAATTTTGTAGTTCATGGATGATGACATGACGAAACATACGCTGTATGAAGTAAATTTCTCTCTCTCTCTCTCTCTCTCTCTCTCTCTCTCTCTCTCTCTCTCTCTCTCTCTCTCTCCTCTCTCTCTCTCCCTGTGGGTTCGGGGTAAGAATTGACCCACCGCGTCTCCCTACGCGATTCGTAAGAGGCGAATAACTAGGGACACCGTGACTTGATTTGTGTTTACTCCCAACTGTTCAAGTGATTTTCGTGCTTGATGGCCTTACATAGCCTTCAAAGTTCAAAGGCTGATAGGCCGTAAAACACTATCCATCCATCCATTTATGTTCACATGAATCTACTGAATGCATGTTTCCAAAAACTCACACTTGCATGCACACGCACACACACACACACGTACATATATATGTATGCAGTCTCAATTTGGTCTAAAAACTCAAACAAGAGAAAATTTAATATGTTTAAGTCGGGCCTACCTACTGACTCTATTTTGTTATTATTGCCATGTTACCATAACCATGTATGCGTGCATGTGCACAGCACGCGCTCGCTCATATTTATACACAAATGCTGATTTTCATCAACAAAGATACATTAGATTTTATTAAAATCCATCAAAGTTGTTTGCTGTCACTATGTCCACATGCAGGTTCATCATGATTTATTTATGTAAATTTTCAGCCACTAACCAAATAAATATTTGTGTAATTTTACAGGCACGTATGTGCATACACACTTACGTATGCACGGGCATGCTCACACACATCCAAGCGCACACACACACACACACACATGCACGTATACACATACACAGGTGCATGTGCATACACACACACATATACACACACACATACACACACACACACACACACATATACACACACAAACAAGCACCCACATACATGCACACGAGCACACACATATGGGCGTGCACGAGCACACACTCACGCACAGACACACACACACACAGAAATTTGGGGATCTAAAAGCAGTTTGTTCTTACATTAAAGCTCATAATGTGCAGTAGACATGGATTTTCCTTAAAATATTGAGTTGCTCCTGCATTCTATCTTTGCTTACCCTGGATTTAAAAGTCGGTGCAAACAGTGATGAAGTTACAAGTTGGCCAGTTCTTAAAACAAAATTTGCTTTTTATGGCGTGGCTACTGTAAACTTTTGAATGTAAGGTTTTGGGGACTTGCATGCATGTATGCATATCACAACTATCATATGAACCTTGTTTTGTTCAGAAAGGGAAAAGAGCACACCACAACGCCCTTGAGAAACAGCGTAGAGAGGACATGAAGCGGAACTACAGGGTCCTGAAAAACACCATTCCTTGGCTGAAAGGGAAGAAGGTACAATACTTTGGTTTTTATGGCGTCAGTGTCCTGTGCAAGTCAGTGTAAAGTGTGTGTATATGGTGTTAGTGTATGAGCATTTGTACAGGAATGTGTTTGTGTACAATAACAGGGCTGCCTACCCATCCGGAAATTCCGTATTTTGTCCGGAAATGTAAAAAAATTGGCGAGCGTTCCTGAAAATACGGGAGTTTATTTTGCGTTCCGGAAATATCAAAATAAAAACTATATTATAATAATTTTTAAAATCGTTGGCCTGTGGCTGTGCGCGAATCGTTTTCCGAAGCGGTCTACCGATGATTGCCGAATGGGTTTGTTCTTAAGTGCGCAGGCGCAGCGCGCGAAAATATTTCCGAAGATTGCCGAGTGACTTCGTTTTCGTACAGTGCGCAAGCGCAACGCACGAAGTGTTTTTCCGGAGAGTGCCGAACTTCTTCGTTTCCGGTATGTGCAGTGTTCATGTGCAACAATGGCGTCCAAACGAAAGCCAAGCGATTGTGTTTCTGAATCATCGAAGAAACAGCGGAGGTCGCAGGTCTACATTCCAGCGTACACGGAGAAGTATCCATTTATAGTCCGCGGCACCACTGACTTCACTGTCAAATGTACGACTTGTGATAAGCAGTTCAGCATCTCCAGTGGTGGCGCCAACGATATCAAAAGGCATGTTGAAGGCCCAATGCATGTGAAGAAAAATAAGAAGAAGATCGCAGCAGCGCAAAAACCTATCAGTCAATATTTTACACCGCCTCCTTCGAAAGTGTCCCAAATCGACATCGATGTAATTCGAGCTGAGGCGATGATGGTAGACTTGACAGTAGAACGAACCTCCCAATGGCGGCATTGGACAAACTAAGTGTAGGTGTCAAGAAAATGTTCCCTGACTCCAAGATTGCCAAACAGTTCAGCTGTGCCAGAAGCAAGGGAACTGCCATTGTGAAAGAAATGGCAGCCAAGACAACATTGTCTCTCGCTGAAAGGATGAAGCTGCAACCCTTCACAATTTCAACGGATGGAAGCAATGACAAGGGTGGTGTCAAGTTATTTCCACTAATTGTGCGAACCATCGACCCTGACACAATGGAAGTGCGTTCAGACGCTCTCTCTGTCCCATCGATTGAAGGCTCAGCCACTGGTGTGAAGATCTTTGGTCTCATCAATGCTGAGTTCGTGGCGCACAACATTCCTTGGGATAACTGCCTGGCTTTAGGCTGTGACAATGCCAACGTCATGGTTGGAAAGGAGGCAGGAGTCTATGGGTGCATGACAAAGGAACACAAAAATCTGTACTTGTCAGGGTGTGTTTGTCATCTGATCCACATTGCAGCAGAGAAAGGTGCAGGTTGTTTTCCATTCAGCCCAAGTCAGCTTCTGATTGACGTGTATTACTACCTGGACAAGAGCAGCTGCCGCCAGTCGTCCTTGAAGATGTTCCAGATTCTGCTTGATCTGAAGGAGGAGAAGATGCTGAAGCATGTGACAACAAGATGGCTCAGCATTGGAAAGTGCCTGCCTCGAGTCATCAATTCTTGGGATGCGCTGTTTGATTTCTTCAGTCAGGAAGAAAAGAAAGCTGCCAATTCTTCAGCAAAGAAGAAAACTGGGGATTTGAAGAAGGTGTTTGCCTCCCGCAAAAACAAGTTGATATGCCTCTTCCTTGTAGACATAATCAAGGTGTTCGAGAAAATAAACACAATGCTGCAGGCTGAGAAACCCATGATCCATGTCCTCAAGAGTGAGCTGCACAAGTTCTACAAAGACTTGCTGATTAGATTCGTCAAGCCCACAGCTATGCTGAACAAGGAAGTCATGGATGTGGACTTCTCATCACAGGAGAACATCAAGAGCAAAGCAGATCTCCTCTATGGGGAAGAGGCCAGACTCCTTGTGACAAGGGAACAGGAGAGAAATCCGGGTAGTGAGCGGTATGAGGAGTTTCTGCAGTGTGTTGTCAAGTTCTACCAAGCCAGCTGCACCTACATCAAGGGGAAGCTTCCCCTCTCTGATGAACTGCTCAGCCATGCCTCAGTTGTGGATCCATCCAAGCAAGTTGAGAGCAGCTTTGAAGACTTGGGGTACTTTCTGAAGAGGTTCCCCAAGCTGAAACCCACTGGAGTGACAACCTCTGACATTCAGCTGGAGTTCGCAAGGTACCAGTGCACAGACATCAGCAAGTGCATCCAAGAAAGAGACGACTCAACATGGTTCGCCATCTCCAAGCTGAAAGAAGGGGAAGACCTCCTCTTCCCACACCTCCCCATGGTTATGCTTGCCATAATGACAATCCCTCATTCATCAGCTCACTGTGAACGCATTTTCTCAGTAGTGAGAAAGAACAAGACCCACTTCAGAGGCAGCATGGGATCAGACACCTTGGAGGCCTTGGTGGTGGCCAAGTCCAGGCCTGGACAAGCCCTTGACAGACACTACAGTGTCAAAGACCTGAAAGACCTGAAAAGTGCCTACTACCAGTCTTTGCCACAGTAAACAAGCTGCAGAACTATTGTATATAGTGTAAATAAGATCAGGTATGTTTTTTATCTTTTGGTCCCTGGTTAATGATTAAGGTTGCTTTCTTTTTTTGCGCTGTCGCACGGTTTAATACTGAAATCGGAACTGAAATACTGAAATTGGAACTTGGTAATACTGAAATCGAAAAAGGAGGGTAGGCAGCCCTGCAATAAGTATGTCTATGCATGCAAGTGTGTGTATGTATGTCAGTGTGAAAGAAACATCATGTTGCTCAATTCATTAATCCAGCTGTATTGTGGGAGTTTGGACTAAGTCCGAAATCATGTATCTCTTTTATATATTTTTAATAACTTGTATGAATGTAAGTTGTTATTATTTCCATGTTTATAATCAGGTTGATCGAGAGATGTTCATCTTGCTGGTCATTAGTCCAAGACCACATGAATCAGATGGTAAAATTTACAAGTTTTTAGGAACACTTTGGTCTAGGGATCTGTTACATGTCCACATCTGCTAGAAAAATGCTGGTTGAATTTCCAGGCCTCCAGATGCCAGATTTTGCGGATGGCAACAGCCTTCATGAGGTCAAAGAGGAAAGAGATTGCAAAGAAGAAATTGATCAAGGCTGCTTTGGAAGAAAAGGTGGCAAGGATAAAGAAAGGTGAGTACATTGCCTGTGTGATGAGATTGTTGATACCCATGAATGCAAGTCGGTGCAGTAAGTAAATCCTGTGAAGGGGTTGGTTGGAGTGAGATGGGATGTGCTGGTGGTGGAATGTTGGGCCAACCAACTGTGCTGTAGATTCCTGAGACTTTGAGTCTGTGCTAAACAATTTATACTTCACAAGGAACAAAGTTTCAATTGATAAATGACTCAGTTTGTGAATATTGCAGCCAAACTACTTGACATGAATAACCTTACAAGAGTTGCTCCCCTTTTAGCCAAGCGTCATGGTTTTGGCAGTTTGAGTCATTGCATTTACCCTGCGTTCCGTGCACTCTGCTTCATCTCTGCTACGGTGTAGCAGGCTCAGGAGTTTCGATTGGTCGGTTTCTTTAATTATTTTTAAAGCACGTTACCATTAAAAGTAGAGGGTTATGGAGGCCCCCTTTGAATACACGAATCCCCAATATTATTTCACACTCAAATGTATCACTCTTGATCGAAGAAACGACTTAATAAAAATATTAGGGTCGAAAATAATTCATACACAATTTTTGGTGACGTTTCACCCAGTGGCAGAGGTCAACGTCCTGTCAAGTTCGCGCAGCAGCTAGAGCCTAGCAACGATGAAACTACAGAACTCGTAGCCGCATTTGATTGGCTCATACTAAACACAACTAAGCACGGTAAACATGCTTCGAACCATGGAGTTTACATAAAATGGAAGTGGCAAACGTGCCGATTGCTGTCAAATTTCGAATAAATAAATGTTTTCGTGCTCTCATCACCGTGGCAGAGTGTATTGTATGCATTGGTTTGATATTTGTAGTAAACGTCGGCATTTATACCCATGAGTGTAACGATTTAGCAGACGACACACATTTTTGGATTCCTTTGACCTTCCTCTATGACTGGTGATGGTTACCTCCCTTTTTGACTCACATGCGAAGCAAAAGTGAGTCTATGTACTGAGCCGTGTCGTCCGTCCGTCCGGGCGTCCGTCCGGGCGTCCGTAAAAAACTTAAACGTTGGATTTTTCTCGGAGACTATTAAGTCTATCAACACCAAATGTGGCATGATGGTGTATGATGACAAGGCCTCAAAAAACATACATAGTGACTTGACCTTGCTTCAAGGTCAAGGTCACAGGAGCCATAAATGTGGTCTCAAAAACAGTCATTTTTCACATTTTCCCAATTTTCTCCCACGTTATTGAGAATGGCGACCTTAGCTACAAGTGGTATATAGGTCAAAGCAAGCCCTATCTTTTGACACCAGTTTGGTTGACCTTGCTTCAAGGTCAAGGTCACAGGAGCTCTTCAAAGTTGGATTGTATACATATTTTGAAGTGACCTTGACCCTGAACTATGGAAGATAACTGTTTCAAACTTAATAATTATGTGGGGCACATGTTATACTTTCATCATGAGACACATTTGGTCACATATCATCAAGGTCAAGGTCACTTTGACCTTTATGAAATGTGACCAAAATGGGGTAGTGAACCACTAACAGTGACCATATCTCATGGTAGAAAGTGCCAATAAGCACCATTGTGCTTCCTATGTCTTGAATTAAGAGCTTTGTGTTGCATGACCTTGGATGACCTTGACCTTGGGTCAAGGTCACATGTTTTTTCGGTAGGGAAAAAATGTGTAAATCATTTCTTAGTGTATGATGTCATTGCTAGGTTTAGTTGTTTGACCTTGACCTTGAAGGTCACCTGAAGGTCAAGGTCATATAAAGGTCAAGGTCAAGCATGTGAGTCGTATGGGCTTTGCCCTTCTTGTGTTATTATGGATTTTCGCCCCTAATGCTTTTATTAAGTCGTTTCTTCGATCAAGAGTGAAACATTTGAGTGTGAAATAATATTGGAGATTCGTGTATTCAAAGGGGGCCTCCAAAACCCTCTACTTTTAATGGTAACGTGCTTTAAAAATAATTAAAGAAACCGACCAATCGAAACTCCTGAGCCTGCTACACCGTAGCAGAGATGAAGCAGAGTGCAACGTAACGCAGGGTGTGGCTTGTTCGGAAGTTCCTCTTAAAGTGCAATGTGTTGGAAAATGTTTGTGAATGGTAATATGATGGCTTCTTTTCCTTTGAGTTATATGATGACAACTTAGTGATGGAACTCGGATCAGTCTCTCACAGAATTGAAAATCTTGGAAACTTGTGATGTTAGTTTTGCATGGTGATCTATCTGCAGGTGTTTGTTGTGGGTTGTTGTTTTGTTTTTGTTGTTTGGTGTGGTTTTTTTGTTTGTTTTTTGTTGTTGTTGTTTGTTTGTTGGTTTTTTTTTGGGGGGGTTGAGTTGTTCATTACGTGTCTTTCATTTTTATTTTGAACCCTAAGGGCCAAAAGTAAAATTAGATGGATAAACAATTGAAGGGGTGAGATAAAAGGATGTAGATAACACTTCATATTTGCTTCTGTCAAAGTGATGGTCCATGATTCCTCAACTATTTTTAAAAAGGGGGGGGGGGGGGGGGGGGGGGGCCCAGGCCAGGCAAGGTAAACATATTTTCAATCCTGCTGGTGCATCAGTCATAAACTAGTTATGACTTGGGCACAAGTAAAAAATGCCTTTTTAGATTTCTGACCTGTGCCCTTGACCATTAGCCAGACTTCCTTCTAACAGCTGCCAGGCTATTCAGTACTCATTGCAGTTATGCCTTTGCTACAATGAAGTTGATGGAAGCAAACTAGTATTGTATTTCTTAAATTTATATTGCAAACTTCCCTTATCAGATTAAAGAGAGGAGACTTTCCAAATACCGAAAGCTAATCATAGGTGTTGTAGCTGCAAATGTGAATGCTGAAGAACAAACACCCTTTATAAAGAGTTTCATCGTCATTGAGTTAATCAATGAAGAACTTAAATTGTGACCAGCCACGACAAAACCAGTGCTAAGTCGATTTTTGGACAAAATAGGGTTTTAATATTTTTGAATTCTGCATTCATTTCTGTTTGTATTGATATAAGAATGAACAGTGTAGTTAATTAGAATAGGAGTTACAGGCATTTCAAGTTGGGTACTGAAGCAGCGGTCATTTTGAAAAAACGGACTCATAAGATTTACCCTCTTCAGACATTAAACACCTTAGCGACGGTATTTCAAACTCCGATTCCAAAAATAGCTGACCTTATTTTTCTTTGACATCCACAGAGCGGGAACGCCGAGAGAGCGGCCTTTCTATTGGTATATAACATGTAGGGGTTCTGCAAGGGTTTAGGTGTGTTTATTGCGGCTAAAATGAGGCAATTAACGCTAATTAGAGGGACCTTTTGAAACAATACATAACACAAAAGTCTTTATTTTACCATCAAAATATAATTCTTCAACATGTTTCCTTTACTGGCATGATAGTTTGAACCATGTAGAATCTATTTTTATCAAAATCCCTGCCTTTTCTCAGACTTAGCGCAAGAGAGGGCTGCACGATTTAGCACTGGTTTTGTCGTGGCTGGTCACAATTGTAGTGAGAAGTAGGCAGAGTGCTTGATCCTTTCTTTTTGACTCACATGCGAAGCAAAAGTGAGTCTATGTTTAGGAGCTGTGTGTTTCAAGAACCATGAACTATCTGCTGCTGTATTGTACTTTTATAGGATAAATTCTGCACATTATACTATAGTGGCATGCAGTGAGTTACTGTTTCAAAGAATAAAGAGGCACCAAGATGGAAGAGGGGGGGGGACAAACACCTATATTTGTTTACATTACTTTGCCAAAACGTTTATGTAATGTTTTTGTATGTGTGCGTGTTTTTGCAGTAAAAGAAGAAAAGGAAAAGGCTGACCAGAAGTAGTGGCCTTGGAAAAGAGATCTGCAAAGAGAATGAAACCGGTGTAAATGGCAGAAGCTTGGTGTGGCAGACAATGCAAGGGCAAGAGTGTAGACTGGAGTGGCTGTGTGCATGTGTGCTTGGATTGGTGTGAGGCCATGAGTCATGCAGTTCTGATTGTGGTTGTGTTTGAGTATGTTTGTACAACACTACTTTACTGCCAATCCATGCATTCTTCAGCTTTTAAATTTGCTCTCTCTCTCTCTGTCTCTTTTTCTTTTTATTTTTTTAATATTCATTTTTCCTTTCATTTTATCCAATCTCTTGCCCCATAGAATGTCATGGGAGCGATGAAAGTGGAGACTTGTGTCAAGTTGAGGGGTCAGTGTTGCAGGCTTGTCAAGGTTTTATCCTAAGGTTTTCTTCCACACTGTCAGTCTAGTTATTCTTAATGAGAAACTTTCGTTGACTGAGATTATTGGCAGTCTCTTTGTAGCGTTTCTTTGTAGGGAAACTTGAGACAGTTTCATGTTCTACATTTATGTATTTGACATTTAAACTTGGTCTGTATACAGTAGTAGGGATGGGATGGGGAAAGATGAATGTGAGGAATGAATGAGTGAAAGAAAGAAAATGTGTAGGACTTTCCCAGATAAGATGCTTTCTCTCTCTCCCCATTTATCTATCTTTCTTTTTGTTTGGTCGTATCTCTTGATTTAAAGATGTTGTAATCATACTCCTTCTCATGCACACCATGTTATAACATATTTGGTACTCTACTTCATTCTCTATTCATAAGGAGAATTCCCTGTGTCGAAGGAAATGAGAGAATGATGTACTCTCTAAGTGAATATTCAGGTTTATCAAGCCAGGAACAGTTGACAGCCTTTTCATGATTATCAATGTTCAGCATACAGCTTTGAGTCATTGCATGTTCATCATAGATATCACCACATCCAAAAGTCATTATTACAGAAAACAGGCCTAGTCCCATTGACACTTCCTCATCATGGGTAGGGAGACTGGAGTACCTGCAGTGAGAGCTCCTATAAACCAGTGCTGTCAATGTCGTGGTAGTTTGGAAGGAATGATGAAGCAACAAGGAAGATGTCATTGGTAGTTATCATGCACAGGTTCTCTCAAATCATTTTTGTACGGCACTGTGCAGATGTGTCACAGTTGTGGTGGTATGTTTCACTTGGTGGGATGGAGGGACAAGATGGTTGTGCCTGAGCTGCATGCCCATCCTTGTCTTGATGAAGAAATTGAAGTTTTTCACTCAGTAGAATTGACTGGGGGGGGCTCTCACTGAAGGCCTTCTTCATGGGGAAATGATAGTGGTTATATATAAAAACAAATCAAGTGTGCCATGTGACTGAATAAAAATGGTCTTCCTTTCTGCAGTGATGGAGGCAGAGCCATGGACTTTGTTTGCTCTACTCCTGATTTTTCTGGAGGATTTTTCCATGCCATTTTGAACTTTTTAAAATAAAGGTTTATTTGAGTGTGAAGTATCGGCATTTTGTTGTTGGTTTTTTGCTTGCTTGTTGTTGTTTTTTCAGAAGTGATTGTGGAGCAATGCACAGATTTTAGAACCAATACAAACCATTATGGGAATTGCGTATCAGCTGAAAGATCAAAGGGACACAAAAGAGGATTGGACATTGCAAAAGAACTGAGTTTAGGAATGGATCAGAATCCATGCAGGGTTGTTGGCATACTGTTTGTACAGCTCTGTGTTGTATGAACTTCTTGGTGCTCGGTGTGCTGACTGCAGGTTTTTTGTTCACTAGAGGAGCTCCCTTCTTCTCCTTCCCTCAATCCTCCTTCCCTTCCCTTGCCACAGTCACAAACGTGCATACCACATTTCCCCTGTCCTTGCTTTCTAATTCTCTGACATGTGTTTACAGTTGTAGCTTTGACGCTGAGGGAAGATATGTGCACAGTGTGTAGACGTCATGCCTTCCTGAGCGGCCTTGGAGTCGATTAGAGGAGTTGCAACAATCACCAGCTGAGGCAAGCTTTGAATGTCGTCAGGAAACAGTTGGGGACTACAAACGACGAGCTCAATGGACAGGGAAGTGGGCTTTTCAGTCGTGTGCAGTAGGATAGCCGTGCACAGCGTTGGGACCACGTGCCCAGTGCGTGAAGGACAAAAATAAACCTGACACGTCCAAACCTGAAAGGCGCGCTCCCCGAGCCCATCGATCACTAACGAAAGTTGTCCAAGGCAATCAAAGAATCGTCCCTATCCTTGTTCCCCCTGTGGGTTCGGGGTAAGAATTGACCCACCGCATCTCTCTACGCGATTCGTAAGAGGCAAATAACTAGGGACACCGTGACTTGATATGCGTTTACTCCAAACTGTTCAAGTGATTTTCGTTCTTGATGGCCTTACATAGCCTACAAAGGCTGATAGGCCGTAAACACTCCATCCATCCATCCATCCATCCCTATTCTTGGTGATGACTGGAATCGTGCGCCAAGTCCAATTAGTCGATTCATGCAACAAAACGATCCCAAACTCGACCCTGCCTGCTTTGTAACGCCAGGAAAGCAAGCCTAAGGATGTTTCCAGTCTTCTTTCTAAGTAATCACTGTGAGCACACGCAACGACCAGTCAATCAGTGCTTATAATAAATCCCTTTCCAAAACCAGACGCTGCCTGTTTGTTTTTTTCGTCCCAGAATTAATACCGACTCCTTTGTGATGAGAGCATCACCCCCACCCCCATCTTCCCCCAAGAAAAGACCAGAAACGCCGTTTGGATTGCTTTCCTAGCATACTTTATCATAGTCTTGGGAAAACCCCTTCAGTTTTTTTCCTCAACTAGCGCGAAAAGTGTCATCGCCGGAGAGACGTCTGATCGCTTCTACTGAACTTTCCTCCATTCTGGGACGTCCAGCACCAAGACAACGCCACAGTTTGCAGGTGAAGAGAACTTGTTGAAGTGGCACGTGAAGATAGTGTAAACCCTACTTACTCGAACATTTTACAAAAATCGTTCATCTTCAAACTATCAAACCCCTGTAATACCTTTACCTTTAACTAAGAAGACCAAAGAGAATGGCTCCATCAATACCAGCAGCCTGGGAGACCAGGCAGAGTAGTCTGCGGCAGCATGAGGACGGCTGCCAGGTTTGGTATAGGCCTACCCGTATGAACAGAAATGCGAGCAGAGGAGGGTGGAAAGACGCAAGAGAAAAAAAGACAGTAAAGGATGACGGGGGGGAGGGGGGGGGGGACGACGCATTCTGCAAACCCGAGTCAGTATTGAGCCGGTAGGCGAGTCTCTATTGAACTAGAATGGGGGATACGGGGACTGTCACCATGCACACTCACGCTTTCTCGCTCACTCACTAACTCATTTTTTTCGTTTATTCGTTCACTCATTCATCCACCCTTTGGTAAATGTATGCAAACAGGTGTGGATGCAGTAACTGGACAGCTATGTAGTGTGCTTACTAGGCTCGAAATGGAAGCCTATCTTTACGAAAGAAATCACTGTTTAGAGACGTTCATCAACTTTCGCTTTTGGAGTCGCTGATGATTTATGCCCATCTATAAACCCAATCGGGAGTGCGGTTATTGTGTTATCGTGTCAGGAAGAAGATAAGTATAAATATCGCACTTTGAATCGATGCCAAACAGCCAGTGACACGAGGAAGTAAAAAGGACCTCGGTTCCATACGATATAGGCCTACTCTAAAACAAGTAGCGCTTTTACGAAACTCATCAGCAAGCGATTGAGTAGAACGTATTACGAGCGGTGTGCACCAAGCAGTAGGCTGCAATTTTTATTAAAAGAAGAGGTCATTAATGATTACAGGTTCGATTGTTACGGAAACTGATTTATGAAGATTATATATTGTTTATTTGTGTAAAAGGCTGGAAACCCTTGCAATGGAACATCTCTCTCTCTCTCTCTCTCTCTCTCTCTCTCTCTCTCTCTCTCTCTCTCTCTCTCTCTCTCTCTCTCTCTTCCCCTCTAGCTTAGTTGACTGCTTGAGTCGGACTCAATTAAGGTCATAGGTTGATAATACCATTTTAACTTAAGCCTTGACTTTCATTCCAGTATTATCGCGCCACACCACTGCATGCGAAGCGCAGCAAAGTTGACACCCAAATTTACGCTGCCATGATTAAATAAAAACCGCTGGCGCTGAACCTCCAGGTTTTGGCACACACAAAAAATTGGGTTAAAACCCGCAATCTCTTGAGAAAAGAGGGGGGGAAAAACACACACAAAAACACAAAAAACAGGTCGGGTTCGAAAAAAGTTTCAGCGCGGATTCGAATCCGTTCACGCATGACCTAACGTTACAATTGTCCAGCGCTTTACCATCTGAGCCATTCATTTGGCAACTGACGTTACTACGTGTTTGTAAAGGAATTATAACGTTCTTTTCTGTAAACTCCCTCGCTTCATATTTTGCACTGTAAATTGTTTAAAAATGGATGATAGTTCATGAAATTTGAGGGGTCTTGTACATTTTAGGATACTTAAGGTCTATTTCTGCCAAGTTTATTATCGATTCACTGCCATTAGGCCAAGCCAACAGACTACCAGTACCAAGTTGTTGCGCTTAAGTCAGGACAGACAGAACGAACGAACGAACTTTATTTTACAAGGGTAGTGAATTAGGCAGTATTGCCTTTCTTACTTACATTCAGCCCTTGAGGCAAAATATTCAAATGTGGTAAGAGAGAGAGAGAGAGAGAGAGAGAGAGAGAGAGAGAGAGAGAAGAGAGATACAAGAGAGAGACAGAGAGAGAGACAGAGAGAGAGACAGAGACAGAGACAGAGAGAGAGGGTGGGAGGGGAGCTGGGAAAAGGGGAGGAAGGGAAGAGAGAATGAGAGTAAGATGGTGGGTGGGAGAGAGAGAGAGAGAGAGAGACAGAGACAGAGAGAGAGACACAGAGACAGAGAGTGAGAGAGAGAGAGGGGGGGGGGGGGGGAAGCTGGGAAAAGGGGAGGAAGGGAAGAGAGAATGAGAGTAAGAGGGTGGGTGGGAGAGAGAGAGAGGGAGAGAGAGACAGAGAGAGAGACAGACACAGAGAGAGAGAGAGAGAGAGACAGAGAGAGAGTGAGAGAGAGAGAGGGGGGGGGGAGGGAAGCTGGGAAAAGGAGAGGAAGGGAAGAGAGAATGAGAGTAAGAGGGTGGGTGGGAGAGAGAGAGAGAGAGAGAGAGAGAGAGAGGGAGGGAGAGAAAGAGGGGGGAGGGGAGCTGGGAAAAGGGGAGGAAGGGAAGAGAGAATGAGATTAAGAGGGTGGGTGGGAGAGAGATCGAGAGAGAGAGAGAGAGAGACAGAGAGAGAGACAGAGAGAGAGTGAGAGTAGCCATAAGTACTGATCAAAAGATCAGATAAAGGCCTCGCAGCCTAAGACATCTGAGGACATATCTATCTATCTAAATTAATTCTCCTATAAACTGTCCTCGCAAATGACGTCACGTTATTGATGACGTCGCACATGTTGGAATTTCGCCATTCCTCCCCAGGTGTTTCGAACTTCTTCTGGCATATAGAATCCGTTCCTTTGGACCACACCAGCGAGGCCGAGTGGGGGATTCTGTCGACTGGGCAACCCAGGATCTCCATACACGCTGCCCAGGCTCGCGCCCTGGAGAGGTCACTTCAGTGCCGCTGTTTTACAGTGACAGAAACAACACGGGAGACAGCAGTTACGAGTTCTAAGTCCAGAGTGATTGGCGTGTGCTCGGACGCTACGGGTTGTCTCCGACGGTGGGAGGAACCATCGCAGTTCCACTGGTCAGCTACCGCCCGCCTCAATCCGGGCAGCCCCCGGCCAGATAGGTGCTGACCCGCCACAGTCTGCCTGCTTCATTGGGTGCTTGGAGCTTAGGCAAAACCGACAAGCAGACTGTAAAACCCCTGCACCAGGCAAAAAACAAAGAAGCAAAAAAACATGTATCCTGCGAATGGCAAGCTGGAACGTCAGGACAATGTGCCCTGGCCTCTCCGACGACCTAAGTCAGGTCGATGACTCCAGAAAGACAGCCATCATCAACCGCGAGCTGAAGAGGCTCAATATTGACATCGCCGCACTTCAGGAGACCAGGCTCTCATCGAGTGGCAGCCTCAGAGAACAAGACTACACGTTCTTCTGGCAGGGAAAGGAATCAGAGGAACCACGCATCCATGGTGTTGGATTTGCAGTGAGAAATTCTCTACTGCCCTCAATAGTACCACCATCGAAGGGCACACCTCGAATCCTCTCTCTCTGTCTCTCTTTGGATGACGGCCGAATACCCAAAGAAGTGCTGTACTGCGAGCTCGCCACGGGATCCAGACCTGCAGGAAGACCTCTCCTCCGCTACAAGGACGTTTGTAAACGTGATATGACGGCGGGAGGCATCAACCCAGCAGACTGGGAAACGGTGGCCGCTGACCGCAACAGCTGGAGACACGCCGTCAAGACTGGCATCCAGGCCAGCGAGAGGAGGAGACGGGAGCAGTGGGAGGAGAAGAGAGAACGCAGACGACAGAGGATAGCGTCGGCATCCACAGAGCCGCGCCAAGACTTCACTTGCGACAAGTGCAACAGAGCATGCGGCTCAAGGATCGGGCTCTACAGCCACAGAGTACGCTGCCTCTCAACCCCGGACTGACCAAACCTGGCGCACACCCCATAGTCTCACGAGACTGACGGATGCCAACAACAAAATATAGAATCGAAAATCTCCTCGCAAATGACGTCACTTTATTCGACGTCAAATGATAACGTCACAGAGTTTGCAAAATGGAGTCCGTTGAATCGTTTTCATTAAAACACCAAAATGTAAAAAAGTCACTTTCTTTTCAAACCTCGATTCTGAAAATTTGATAATATTGAATGGGACCTAACTTCCAGTCAGTGTGCAAAATCTCAAGGAAATCCGTCCAGTAGTTTTTGAGATATAGGCCGTGGAGACGGGACAGACACACAGACACACAGACAGATAAAGTCTGTAGGACCTCCAGTAAACCTGGAGGGATAAAGGACACGACTGGTAATGAGTGTAAAGCCTGAACGACGCTGTTGGTAATCAGTCGCCTCTCTCGAATAGGGTAGGGGACATGCACTGTCTGCTCTTGCTCCCTTCTACAGGATGCTGTGACCCCTAACCCACAGGAGTTGAGAAAGAGCCAAAGATTTTCCATCTGGAAGTGACGACTGCATGATAGCTACTATCAGGCTACTGCATGGTTGTTTGGTTCTGCGTTTGTTTGCTCGTGTGATTGCAGAAATATAATCACTGCAGCCCTCGAGCAAAGGGTAATTTGATTGCAGCCCTCGAGCAAAGGGTAATTTGATACAAACGTGCGACCAAGCTGTTCCTGTCAAATAATGATCAGCATCACATATGTGTGTGCGCGTGTGCGCGCGCGCGAGCAAGTGAGCGCGTGTGCGCGCGCGCGAGCAAGTGAGCGCGCGCGATAGAGAGTGCGCACGCGTGCGTGTGTGTGTGTGTGTGTGTGTGCATGCTTGCGCGTATGTATGCGTGTGTGTGCGCGGGCTTCGTGTTAGAGGAAGTTTTCGTCTTAACAAACTCTGCCGTAGTTTATTTGATGGTGTTTGTTTGTTTGTTTACTTGTTTATTATTTTGGGGGACACGTCATGTATTGAATATATTGCTCGTGCTTTGCGCAGGTCTACAGAAGCTCTATGTTGCCTCTTTACCGTGGAAACTCATGCAGAATACATTTAAACGTGCATAAACGATGTCTATGGCAAAGAAAACATTTTCTTAGCGTCTATCAACACAACATGGGGCGCTGAAGATTAACAAATGAAGCGCTGCACTACATCTGTAGGTGCTCGGAAGAGGCAAAGAGCGTTCAATTCTCACCCCAACCCTAGAAAGTTCCAGGTGGGAAAGAATACATCAATTTAGGCAAGTTGTCTAAACGCAGCCGCCAGGATCAGGGGCGGGGAAAACCCCTCGGCTTTGGGTCACGGGCAGCCTCACGCTTGGCCGACGATGTGATCGCGAACGCGTTGCCCCTCACAATTGACAGCGAGATTCTCTGGAAAAGGAACTGTGTCTGGCGTGGGTCATCTGTCGACAGTGCAATCCGTTGGCCGATCTCTCGGATGAGTTCCGTTGCTGCCGGTCCGACTACTCCGGTTGTTTCAACAGCAAACGGGACGAAGTGATACCTTTCCGAGATAGAGGCGTACTTCCTCCTCTTCGAACCTTCGGCTGTCCGGCAGGCGTTCCCTGGGTCGATAGCAGAATCTGTCATTGAAGACGGCGCGAAAGAGTCAGAGCAGGTGGCGTCCCAAACAAGTGACTTGCCGTTCTTAAATGGGAAGACAGTCATGCCGTCGGGGCGTCGCCCATCTCCTCTGTCGAGGCCAACCGGTTCCATAACGGAGTACAGGCCTGCGGAGTCGAGCGACCGTTTGATGACGTCGTTGAGAGCGGCGTGGCGTGGGAATCTCCCGGCACTGTAGCGGCATGAAAGCGGATGCAAGCCGTAGGTGTCGACCGTCTTGCCGCATCGACAGGGGTGGCTCTGGCACATCTGCTGGCCGAGGCGGAGAGAGACAGCAATCCTGAGCGTCTCGTCGTCTAGGAGGGTGCCGAGCGAAGTGGCGGGAATGGCGTGTAACCAGCATCCGCTGTTCGGTTGTGCGGCCGAGCCCAGACAAACCAAACGATGCTGGTTAAGACGGGGTCTGAGCTCGTTCGCGACAGCTCGACTGGCAGTGCGATCCCAACTGTGCTGGGATTCCGGGATATCGGCATATGGGAGCCCCTTCTGTCTCCAACGGCCGAGAGCGTCCTCTGCGTCCACTGGAGATGAATCGCCATCCGTGTTTTGGCCAAGGATGGCTTTGACGAGCCGCTCGCTAGAGTAGACAGAGGCCAGGAAAGCAGGGAGTGCCAAGTCGCTGGCGGTCCTAAGGCCTACGCCACCCTCGGCCAGTGGTAGCGTCGCCTGTCGCCAGCCCGTGTCGTCGAAAGCGATGTTGAGGAGGCGTTCGGCGGCCTTTTTCAGGACACTGTCAAACTCGAGGAGCTCTGCCTCGGCGGTGTATGCTCGGCAGCTTCGGAGTGTATAAAGGAGTTTCGGCGCCGCGAAGCAATTCCTGAGGAGGAACAGAGCAGGATGCGAATCGAGGTATTCGAGACGGGTCGTCATGGAGCGCAGATCATCTGTCTTTTTTACTATTGTAGCCGACGTCGCGATCGCACTAATTGGTGAGCCCAGCAGTTCCAGATGGTCCAGCTCCGTCACTCGGACACCAGGCAGGACAGGTCTAAAATTGGCCAAGTGGGCGGCGAATTGCTCAGCGGGGAAACCAACGTTGACGATTTCCGACTTATCCGGGTTGACCTCCAGGCCGAGGGAGCTCAGTCTGCGAACGGCGGTTTCGACATCGTGCAGGACGGAGGCAGGGTTTCCACCAATCGTGGCGTCGTCCAGGTACCACACATTCAGGTCGGACGTGAGACCACGGGCGACTTCGTCGACTGTGGCGGCGAACAGCATAGGTCCCAAGGGGTCTCCCTGTTGAACGCCGGTAGCCGACTCGATCTCCTTGCCGTCGGCAAGAACGGTAGAGGAGCGATGATAGGCCAGGTGCACGAGTGGGTAGGCTTCCGGTGCCCGTTTTAAGCAGGCTTCGAGAAGTCGGTCTCTGCGGACGCTGTTGAATGCGTTTCTCATGTCGAGCTTCACGATGACTGCCGGGCCGGCGTCCCCGCGCCGCTCCACGAACCTGCGGACTGCATGAGCCGCACCCTCGCATCCGCCCCTCACCCCGACACCCAGTTGGACCGGCTTGAACTCAGCACTGAGACGGCGCACTATCGGTCGGCACACCACCTTAGCGGCTAACCGGCGGAAGGTATTGCCCACAGCGATGGGCCGTATCCCACCATCCTTCTTTTTGAGGGGGGTCAGGTTGGCAGCGAAGAGAAGTTGTCTGGCGACATCCGGGATGTCGGCGGCAAGGATACGATTCACCAGGTTGGTGATAGAGCGACGGAGACTTGCCCCAGCTTCGGCCGTGGATCGCGAGACGAGGTCCTTGATGTGGCCAGGGCGGAGACCATCGACGCCACCACTGCTACTTCCGGCGAACGAACGAAGGGCAGCCATAACGTCTTCCTCCGTCGCATGTAGAGCAGTAACTCCAGTTGTTGGGACTGGTGGTGTTAAGTCATAAGGGGCGGCAGGGTGTTTGAGGCGGAGCGAAGCTAAAACCTCGGGTGTCACAGCGAGGGCAGAATCATTGGATGCGACGATTCTGACTGCGGCTGCGACATCGCCTTCCTTCAACTTATTGTTGACTCTGGCTCGGAGTTTCTTTACAGATGCTTCATGGCTCTCACTTGCAGCAGGCTGTGGCTGGGAGATGGTCGAGACGGACAAAAGAGGGGTACGGGTGGAATAGGCGGAGATGTTTTTCCTCAGTTGGGCGACCGTCGATCTGCTCTCGCTTTGAGGGTCTAGCTGAAGCCTAAGAGCCAGTGGGGCAAAGCAACACAGGTGGAGCCAATCGTCTGCGGCATTGGTGTCGAGAGCCCGGTCAATCGCGTCGGACAGGGCAGAGGCGGCTCCAATTCGGCAGGATTTGGGGATCTTTAGTGGGATACGACCACTTCTCCGCATGATGTAGACTTTGCCTACTGCGTCCAATGTCGGTATGGTGTCCTCTGCATTACGGTAAGGTGTACTATCGATCTGGATGCAGTCAGGGCAGTTCCAGGCCAGGATTCTCTCAGAGGCCACCTTTGACAACCTGGCACAGGACAAGTGGGCGGGGCGGAGGCACTTGGCGCACGCGCGAACGTTCTTCCTCCGATTTGACGTGCCACAGATGCAGCAAATTTCATCAGACTTGTAACTCGACATATCGCTTCTTTCGTGAACAAAGTCGTTGTTGCTGTCCCGGGCTTGTGGCGGCCGCTCAACGTCTGGGGGAACTCCGCCATTGGTCAGGTTGGTTTTCGATGGCGGAGTAGTTGGATCTCCGGAAAGGGGTTGTTGCATGGCGCAGCTATCGGTGATCGCATCAGGTCTCACCTCCGGCTGTACTGGGAAAACGACTCGATTTTTGTTAGCAGTGGGAAAACGGTATTGTGGACGCGTCAGCAGCTGATTTTGCATGGCGTTGGCAATGTAGAGGCAGCGAACACTGAGCTCTACTCTCGAAATGTTCGGAAGCATGATCTGCATTTCAGCAGTGAGACGTTCTTGCATCTCGTGTTTAAGAAATGTTGAGATTTCTTCTCTAGAGAGTGCTTTATCGATGTTATCAACATATTTTTTTCGCAGTTGTTGGTCTGCTTCGTTCAGAGACAGATTGTTATTGAGCGCCATCTTGCAGCAGTTTAGTAGTTCTCCATTCTCAATCCGCAGTTTGGCAGTCTCTAAAGGCATCTTCCTTGCATCTGCTTCTTTCTCCATGGCACGCTGCTGTGGCTGTATCTGCTGCATTGAATAATCTGCATTGAAAGCCACGATCGCTCATCGATCATCAGATTGTACGCTCCGCAGAACACTCCGAGAGAAGCAGATCAGAGTATCGGCAGACATTATAACTGTATGTATTGGAAGGTCGTCAGGAATTGTAAAGTGCGACAGCACATCACGTTGTAATAATTATCAGCCTTCACGCGAAGAAAACGAATTGTGCGAAGGGTCACAGATCGGGCTTAATTCTTGGAGGGCCAATTAATAAAGGCGCCAGTGAGAAGAATGTTGCCGTGCAAGGTAAGAAACAAATCATATCACTGCCTTCCATCTGTTGCAAGATCGTCGATGGTTTTTAAAAATAAGTTTGATGATCCAGTTCTTCCCTTCCCCCCAGTCCTCAAACACCCACCCACCCCCACCCCCCATCTCCTACACCCACCCTCGATCATCTCCTACACCCACCCCCATTTTTCTTTACCTTAGCGAGAAGTTTTCACTTTGTGTTAAAACCTTGAAGGAGGGGAGGAGGGCATAGGGGGGAGGGAGGAGGGGGGAGGGGGGAGGGGAGGAGGAGGATGAAGATTTCCTGGATGTACGCTCACAGCGAGCGCCTGAATTAGTTCAAGTGGCAAAAAGCTTAATTTGGGCTTCGATCGCGAGTGTTCGTCGTGAATTTCTTTTATATCATAATACCAAGCGCTTTACTCTGGGTAATGCACCTCAGTAGGCTACATGGAAGAATCAAAAGACAAAATAATGATCTTTCTGGAAAATTTACGGCATTCAGACTGTACACATTTCTTATCAGTTGCAATTTACGAAATGATCGAGTCTTAACCCTACTTGGACAATAGTCGTGTGTGTGTGTGTGTGTGTGTGTGTGTGTGTGTGTGTGTGTGTGTGTGTGTGTGTGTATCCCAGATAGCACGAAAACGTTTTAAAAACATTTTTTATGTTTTCCAGAAACGTCTGAAAAACGTTTGCAGAAAACATTTCCAAAATGTTTTCTTGCACATTTTATTAATGTTTTAGAAACGTTTCTTGTAGACGAAAATCAAACCAAAATCAAACCAATCTAAAACGTTTTTAAAATGTTTTATAATGGTTTGAATTTTGTTTCTTTTCCGTTTACCAGAAACGTTTCTAAAACGTTAATGAAATGCACAGGAAAACATTTAGAAAACGTTTTCTGACCATGTTAATCAAATGTTTCTGGAAAACATAAAAATGTTTTTAAAACATATAATGGCACAAAAAGCAAGTTCTGGAGGATGTGCTCAGATTACATCAGGACAAAACAAGGAATTCTCTATTGACATAAACATACATTTATTTCCGAATTTGACAAGAAAGAAATGCAAATATCATAACAATTAGAGAGAGTTTGAGAGAGAGAGAGAGAGAGAGAGAGAGAGAGAGAGAGAGGGGAGGGGTGAGAAAGAGGGGGGGGGGAGGGGGGAGAGGGAGGGGGGAAGAAGAGAGGAGAGAGAAGGAGGGAAGGAGGGAGGGAGGGAAGGAGAGAGAGAGAGAGAGAGAGAGAGAGAGAGAGAGAGAGAGAGAGAGAGAACGAACGAACGAACGACATAGTTTATTTGTTAGGCCTCCGGCCTGTCACAATGTTTACAAGTATGCCTCATCAGCATTTGTAGTTTTTACAGCTTCTTGTCTACGCTTTAAAGTATAATACAAATGCATAGCTATTGATCTTATTGTATAATGATCACTATCAGAAAATAAACGGCCAACATTTCTCAAGTCAGTAATTTTGTACAAGTATTTCCGCCTTAGATCTTCATATACTGGGCAGCCATACAGCAAATGAAATTCGCATTCAAATTCATCCCTACAGGAAGGACAAGCATACAATGCATCTGGATTCCCGGGATTATAGCGCAATTTGTGAGGGTATAATTCACTAAATCCAGAACGGAACTGTATGTACACATCACGAAAAGGCTTTTTATCAAGCGCATACAGGCAATTTTCTCTTCCCCACCTTAGCTTTATCTGGCAATAAAATCTATACCTAGCACTACTTAGCAATGCCCGTTTCCAGTCATTACAGAATTCAATGATCAAACACCTTTTCATTTCCTTAATGAATTCTCTTTCATTTTGTACACTTCGACTCACCCATACTCGTTCAAAACCGTGCTTACATAAGAACACTTTCATATGATATGCCCAATTTTCCAGGCTAGATATCATTTGCATTTTGTATATCAACTGTGGGAATCGAAACTTTCCATACGGAGTAATCGCAACCAGTACCTTACTGAACGTATGATGGCATTTATCTGAAGTGGATACCTACCCGTTTCTCCATAAACAATTAGGTTTGGTGCCTTTATAAGTAGATTTAAGAATCTCTTCAAAATGTCAAAATGTACACTTTCTATTAAAGAACAGTTACACAGTCCCCACACTTCTGAGGAATATAACACTATACTCAGAACATGAGCGTCCAACATTTTGAAAAAAGCATCTGGTGACAGACACTGCAACCTTCTCACACATCTTGCAAGTTGTGTTGCACTGGCTTTCGCTCTCTGCACAAGATCCATTTGAAGCAGATTTGACGATAGCCTAGTGGTGAACAAAGATCCCAGATATCTATACTCCGAAACCACTTCTAACAGCTCATTACCCAAGTACCACCATTCGTGTTCTGCCAAATAGCCCCCATTCCTGAATACCATAACCTTTGTTTTTTCCCTATTTACCATGAGACCAATATCATCGGCACCTCTCTTCGGGGTATTCAGTTGGTTTTGCAAACCCATAACAGAGTCGGATACAAGTACTATATCATCAGCAAAAAGTAATAAGTAGATGATGACATTGCTAGGCATAATCTGGATACCATGTTTACCATTCTTAATTACTAGAGAGAGAGAGAGAGAGAGAGAGAGAGAGAGAGAGAGAGAGAGAGAGAGAGGGGGGGGGGGGGGGAGGAGTAGGCATCCTGGCAGCCATCATCATTATCATGTAGAGCTTCTGTCAGCCCCACTCTCCATTGCTGCCTGTCTTTTTCTTTCCTCCCTCAGTTTCCTTCCCCCATCTCTCTCTGCTGCAAAGCGGAGCCAAATCTTCATTACGTTTTCAACGTCTTGGTCCGCTGCATTGGCTGTACCAGGATTTGCTTTCACAGATTCTGTAAAGATTCCAAAGGGAAAATTTGCTTGATAACTGTTCACTTACAGAATGTGTGTGAGTCTGTTGTAAATCTGTGTATTAATTTTCCGCAATCAGGCTTGTTTAATTGTCTATCCTTCATTCAGCTTCATTCTCTTTCATAGTATGTTAAAATTAACACTCACATAATCATATCTTCATTGCAAGAAGCTACATCACTGAAAGTCTACTGACTATAATAAACCCAATTAATAATTACACAATTAAACATTGCAAGCAATACTTTTCCACCAAGACAAAAATTTGCAAACACACACACAACACACATCACTAGGTGTACTTACTCAACACAACACTGCACAAACGCAGTTTGCTGAAAGGGAGCTTCTGGTGGTTGTTGCCCTTCCAGTTGTAGTGACGGGCACATCTGTCACTCATGAGTTTGCTCATGATGCGCCGCACCATGTTGGGCATATTTGTGCCACCAGTCGCTGACAGCCCCCTAACCTGAAGGAGCAATTGACAAATGAAAATAGAGAGGGGTAAAAAGAGTTACTTCTCATTTGCTAGAAAAAAATCGTGTTTCAAATGAAAGAGAGAGAGAGAGAGAGAGAGAGAGAGAGAGAGAGAGAGAGAGAGAGAGAGAGAGAGAGAGAGAGAGAGAGAGAGAGAGAGAGAGAGAGAGAGAGAGAGAGAGAGAGAAACAATTGGTTGCGCGTGGATGTCCACATGTGCATGTGTGTTTGTCTCTTCATGTGTGAGTGTGTGTGAATAGGTTATACTGTGGAATCAGATTAAGTACACACTGTTAGAAAGTAGAATTATAGAAACTAAAGCCTATATACTTGGAAGTAATATTGAATGCAAAGTACATATAGCATCACAGTATTGATGACCCTCACACACTAGTACATTGCTGCAGGAAATGTCATAGTGTTCACTAATTCAATTTTCTCAGCTTTCCATTAAGAAAGGCCTGTCTATATGATGTTGTGATGATGCATCGCACCGATTTAAAACATACTTTTTGGTAAAAGGATTTACTTTTCACTATCAATTAATATTGTATTGTCAAAATGGAGGAGTTACCTCCCCCTAGACCACAAGCATTTTTGTCAAATTGATGAGAAAAGAGCAGGGCAACACATTTAGGGCCAAAGTCAGAAATCAAAGGAAAACTTGCAAAGAAGACCTTTTGGGGAGGTGATATAACTCAGCCAAAATTTCATTTGTATCATGTTACTGGACTGGGAAGATAAATCAATTGAACTCAAGGGAGGATATAACCCAGGAACCATTTTTCATGCACCTTTTGTTGTAATCTTTGGAGGAAGTCATGACTGGGCTTACGTGTAGATACTGAAATGGAGCTTCTTCAGAGCTTAGATCTGCTTTTTCAAGGAGAGACAAAAAAGAGTCTTACTTACCAAAGCTTCCTCGCTGACTTCTGTAAGCTTCCCCTCCAGCTCCTCCAAGTCTTGAGGGGTCTGAAGGGGAAGCCCCAGGTCCCCAGGAATCTCTCTGTCAGCATCTCTCGATTTTTCTTTGACCAGGCAGGCTAGGAGCTGCCTAGTCTCCCTGGTGTCTCTTTGGATTTCCTCCATTTTCACTGTCAAAGTTGCTAGAGCTCGGAGAAGGTGACGCTCTAGCACTGAAAAACACAGGTTTCTCATCAATTTTAAAAATACAAACTTGGTCCTGAATTTGTGTAAATCAGGCAGTGAATCTCTCTCTCTCTCTGCCTGCGCCACCCCCTACCCCCATCCCCCCACTTCTCTCTCAATCTGTAAACTGAGTGTAATGTATTTGAAACAATACTCTATAGCCAATTCGAATAAACTGTTGTTATTGTCAGACTCTCTCTCTCTTCTCTCTCTCTCTCTCTCTCTCTCTCTCTCTCTCTCTCTCTCTCTCTCTCTCTCTCTCTCTCTCTCTTTCTGCCTGCAAGGACAAGCTTACCATGAATAAATCAAGGGAAATTCAAAGCAAAGAAAGCTGGCATGGCAGACCGGCTAGCCTAGTCAGCATATACAGTAAAAAGCATAGTTGACACAGACAGAAACCCATTGTTTTATCTAGAAAATTTTGGAAATCCATCCTCCTCAAAATCTACACTTTTGCTAAGCATTACACAATCATAATCACCTGTGTTATCCTGGTAGGTAGCAGAAGAGGTGGACAAGGACGTTGATGATCTTGGACTGTCTGCTGTCATTGCTGGTGGTGTCGGAGCTGCTGGAAATGTTGATAGAGCTCGGAGAAGGTGACGCTCTAGCAATAAAAAACACAGGTTTCTCATCAATTTTAAAAATACAAACTTGGTCCTGAATTTGTGTAAATCAGGCAGCGCTCTTGTGAATCTCTCTCTCTCTGCCTGCGCCACCCCCCACCCCCATCCCCCCACTTCTCTCTCAATCTGTAAACTGAGTGTAATGTATTTGAAACAATACTCTATAGCCAAATCGAATAAACTGTTGTTATTGTCAGACTCTCTCTCTCTCTCTCTCTCTCTCTCTCTCTCTCTCTCTCTCTCTCTCTCTCTCTCTCTCTGCCTGCAAGGACAAGCTTACCATGAATAAATCAAGAGAAATTCAAAGCAAAGAAAGCTGGCATGGCAGATCGGCTAGGCAGTAAAAAGCATAGTTGACACAGACAGAAACCCATTGTTTTACCTGAAAATATTTGGAAATCCATCCTCCTCAAAATCTGCACTTTTGCTAAGCATTACACAATCATAATCACCTGTGTTATCCTGGTAGGTAGCAGAAGAGGTGGACAAGGACGTTGATGATCTTGGACTGTCTGCTGTCATTGCTGGTGGTGTGGGAGCTGCTGGAAATGCAGCCGTCCTTGAGGATGAAGTCCTGGGGGCCCTGGGGACATCCTCCTCACTTGAGCTGACCTGTCTTGGTCTAAAATGTTTGAAGTTAACATGTTGCATGAACCTATGATGCCAAGTACATTTATTTTAAGCATGAAGTATTAAGTATGAAACATTTCCAAACTCAGTGGAAGTGCTGGTTGTCGATTTCAAGGGAGACATTTCCAAGGGAAGTTCTGTCATATCTAATCATAAACACATCAATATAATTTGACATTGGAAAAGATGGGCACAATCTTCAAAACAACTCTTTTTAAAGACAAGTACCTTTTTTTCCTAATAGGACGTCCTGGCTGCATTCTGCAACCCTCATCAGCTGTATCCACATTTGACGTGTACTGGGCATTCTCTGCCTTTTCTCGGGCAGAGAGGAAGTTATCTGAAACAAAACACCAATGAGAAACTAACTGATAAATATCTAAAAGCTTTACTTAATCATTCAGACAAGGAAGGGGAGGTTATCAAAGGCAAATATTCAAGCTAAAACACTGGCATTCAGGTTAGCTGCTTCGTCCTGAGATGTTTAAATGAAAACCACAGTGTCACTGCATGAAGGAGAGAGAGAGAGAGAGAGAGAGAGAGAGAGAGAGAGAGAGAGAGAGAGAGAGTCAGTTGTAGTTTCAAACAGGTTTACCTTGCAATCAGCAGCATTAATAATAAACATTAAATGACCCCAACAAATGTAACCCTTTATCACGTCTTAATCCCCCAAAGTCAAAGAACAACTTACCAGTGGAGCCCAGGTGCCTAGTCCAAGAAGTCTTGGGAGGCAAGCCTTCTTTGGCCAGTCTAGGGGCATCTCTGGATGGCCAGTACGCGTAACAAACCTGGAACTGAAAATCATCCAGGTTTCGCAAAGAACAAAGATTAATGTGATGGACAGACATATGGATAGAGCGAAAAATGAAATCTCCTTCAGTCCATGGCAGAGATGTTGAAGACAATGTGCTCAATTGTAATTTATCTCTTTTTCCCAGTCTCTGTCAAGAAACAGTAATAGTTGGAGTTCACTGAAATCCTTCACTTACCAAACCATGAAATGCAATAAATTTATCACATCATGAATTTCTCTCCTTGCATCAAAATCATAAACCTTATCAATGGTTACTTTCACAGTTTGATTTAATTTTAAAAATACTTCACTTTCTGCATCTGATATGTGAAAAAAGGTATTATGGTACTTACACCACTTTCATCAGTTTCCTGCTCCAGCCATGAACGGTGGACAACATCAACTGTCTCCTCCTCGGGAAACTCGACAACAACGAATTCTTTCATTGCCATCCCTGACAAAAAGACATTTTGTTTGGATTGATGCTCTGGTGGATTTACGCAGTCATGAGAATATACTTTTATCTAAACTTACTAAGGAGGAACGTCTAAAAGCCAAAGGACGTATAATTAAGGGCCAAATTCAATAGTAGTATTGAGCTTGTTTCAGATCCTCAGTAGCTGACAACTGACAGTTTACGTATCCAATAATATGGTACAAGGGCAAATTAGCAATTAGGGTTATAAAGTTTAACTGCAGCAAGCTCACAAAGGATTGCAGTTGTGGGCGGAATTACAATTAGCTATTATACTCTAATGTCCATGACTCTAGCTGACAATTATAATCGCTAGAAATTACAGACTCCAGATCATGCAGTAGGCTGCAAAGTCGACAGATACGCGTCCACTGGAGGAAACTCACAGGTCTATGTAAATATATTCTCAAAGACTGCCTGTTCACCAATAGACAATTAAGACCAATTAATAATGAGAAAACATATATAATTAAGAGCCACTTAACCTGATAAATTTGGTGTCACTGTCAGATGAAAAACTGTCGAGTTCACCAAGGCAGCTGCTGGCGTTCCAGTGAAGGAGCCGGAAGCTAGCTCTGGGAATGTAGCCCAGCGGACAAAAACACCCATCTCCAGTTTCAAGCTCCAAGACCCAGCAGGCCTAGGAGCGACCTATTTGACCTCGGCAGCTTTACTGGCCTGATTTTCACTGGCCACGCTGGGCTAGTGATATTTCAAGCTCGAGTCCGAGGACTTTCAAACAGATATTCAACAAGTTACCTGTGTCAGTTTAATACATAACTCGAGAAAGGGTAGCAGGACACATGGGCGATATATTAAAAAATATATAATGTTTTTCATTCAGACCTAATTGCAGGTTTGCATTGCATGCATATGTGCAGGGCAGGTTATAGGCAACATAGATTTAATTAATGTTTGAAAGAAGTTCGCATTCAAACTGTTTTTGCGTCAACATTTATAAAACATTTTTTTTAAGTTTGCATTTAAACAGTTTTTGCGTCGACATTTCTAAAACGTTTTTTTAATGTTTCATTGTGAACCGTAAACGTAAATCAAACCATTCAAACCAAAATAAAACATTTTTAAAACGTTTTCATGCTATGTGGGATGTGTGTGTGTGTAACAAGGGGGATCAGACTTCAGACGAATTTGAAGGTCTACCCGGCGATATGGATGTGAGTCGTGGACCATATTATACCAACGACATGCCAGGAGACTTAACCACTTCAGCACCACCTGCCTCGGAAGACTTCTGCCAGAAATTCTGGCCATCAAGTGGCAGGATAGGATTCCAGACACAGCTTCTCACCCGCGCAGGTCTGCCCAGCATTCACACGAGCCTGATGAAGGCACAGCTACGTTGTAGCTCGCATCAAAGACCATACCAGACCACCATGCAGCTGCCAAAAAAAATATTTTAAGGGGCGAGCTACAACATGGCAAGCTCTCCCAGGGAGGCAAAAAAAAAACGCGCTTCAAGGGTCGACTTCCTGATGTCCTCACTGAAAGCCTTCGGCATCAACCATATAGACACCTGGGAGAAGATTGCCCAAGGCCGAGCCCTCTGGCGAGCTTCCATATATACATCAGCTCGCCCTGAGATACGATCGAGGCGACCAGGACTCCTCCTGCTGAGCAGAAACGGCTGGCCAGGAAAATCCGTGCCAGCAAACCTCAACTGCCAGCCACCGTCTCCACTATATTAATTCTTATCCATCTCCATGTTCCTGCGAGGATATTTCAAAATGTTACCGTCAAACATGCTCAAAAGCGTTTCGAAAACACCAACCCTTTATATTGGATTGATATATGGAGAAAAGCCCGCAAAACGCGCTCGCGCGCACTTAACTTAAAAGTGTGTGTGTGTGTGTGTGTGTGTGTGTGTGTGTGTGTGTGTGTGTGTGTGTGTGTGTGTGTGTGTGTGTGCGCGCGTGTGTGTGTGGTGTACCTTTCTCCCTCTCCAATCAAATAAATGCTTCCATTCCATGTCTAATGAAAACCTCCAAGGACAACTTAAAATTCTTATCAACAAGATTTCGTGAGTCTGGTTTGTTAGGCTGAAACGAAATCCAGTGGGTGGCTGAATTTGATTAGACCGATGGGTAGATCTGGACAACTTTGCAAGCGTCGATCTGAAGTCTTTTCTCGAAATGTTAATTGTTTCTCGAGGGTAGGCCTATAATTATATTCGTATACAACAATTACCATGCTATATTGTCCCATTAAAAAGCAGTTTTCATCGCAGGAAAGAGCTTTCAAAACATTTTGAGAAGCACTCAGTAATTAAAAAATAAGACCGGGGGATTCAAAACTAACGTTGTGGCAACTTAATTGTCACAAGTCTTGTGCATGATGACAGCTAGATGACAAGTGTTTCCACTGAACTCGATCGTACGTCATCCTTTGAGGAAGCTTTTATGCCCCACGTATACGTACGTGGATTTGGATCCGTACTTTATGGGACTCGCATTTTGGCTATATCATTCGAACTTGCGAAAACGCTCGTTCACGGATATGAGGGTATCTTTAAAAAAATCTAGCCTATGGTCGAGATCACACACGTATACACGTACACTCACGCATAGTTGACATATTTTCTTTAGAGGAAATATAGAGGTTTTGATATAGGCTAGGCCGGTACCTCTCATACTTTCCAATTTAACACAAATCAGAAAATATAAATGACGTGTGGTTTGTCTCCTCTCTGCACGATAATGCGCATTGATGATGCCAGCTCGGACATAACAGCAAAGGTAAGTTATGTTCCTTAAAATAGGTCGGTCAGCTCACTCGACCTGTCAAAGTCACGTGTACAAGCGATTGTAGTCTAGCCGTGCCTCCGTCATCATCTCGCGCCAAACGAATCAAGTGTGGGCAAAGACTATATGTGTAACTATAAGATCTTTGCTGTGGGTGCCTAGCCGCAGACACAAACAGACGGTTATGACATTGCTTGAAAATCTTGTTTTGTAATGCATAAAGGCTTCATTTGTCTTAGCAAACCAGTGGGATAGTTACTGCATTTTTTGCTCTCGAAAGTGAACGTAAACGATTGACCGTAGCATACTTAAGTGAGATATTCCCTTCACATGGGTCGGTAAACAATAAAACTGGAGCTGTGGCTGAGCCTCAGAATGTGTATGCACATGCATTGACTGTGTGATTAGATAGCCTATCCTATCTAAAGAGCATCAAGTAGGTCAAACCATCCTTATAGTTTACATTGGCGAATCACTATGAGAACTAGACTATTCCACGTGCCCGGACCAAAACAATCTCAACTAAATAAAATTTTTATACAAAGCGAACTACCAGAAAAACAAAGAGACGTATTCAATTACAATAAGTATAAATTATCCGATTTTTTCCTCAGAATTTAGTTTAATTTTATGTACATATAAGTTATCAAGATATATGAGAATAATGCTTATAACGTGATGAAGCTTTACATGCATTTACACTTTTGCAGCAATCAAGCCTTCCACGTGACATCGTGGGTGCACTGCATGCGCTCCGTGCGGCCATACTGTTTACATCGATATAGTCGGTCATCCGACTTTCCTGTCAAATTTCCAAAACCAGAAAACGCTGTCCTCATATTCATTCGCGATGAGCGACGAGGATAGAGACATTGAAATTGAAACCGACGTGAGTTTTCTTTTCATGTAATTATGGAAAGGTTAGAGTTTTCTAAGCAGAGGAGTACGTCAGATGTTTATGTTGTTAATTCCATTTCAGACATGATTGAGAATTACCGCGGTCGTCAGCTGATGTTTCTAATATCTTTTTTTCTTATAATACTAGGATGACGAGGATGATCTCGGACAATCCAGTGACAATACGACTGGATTTTCTCAGGTAAGTCGTGCTATTGTTTTTTCGGCACGTGCTTACCAGAGGAGATGGCTTGATTGATTCCAGGGAAATGCTTTTGCGGCGAAATTATAATATTTCTCAATGATTTGGTATGCAAAATGATTGTGCTATTTGATTTTCATATCATAAAAGTAATAAAAGCCACGTAAGATCGATCACTAAGACCGTGTTTAAATGTGTGGATGATGAAACCAAGTATGGCGGAACCATTCTGGCTAGGGCCAGCCTGAGTCAGTGAGTGGGCAGCGCAAATTTACTCCGTAATTTGCATTCTGTTTTCTCGCGTGATGAATGCATATTGGTGGTCCGCATTGTGAAAAGATGGACACTCCACTCACTTGTCTAATTCGTGCACAGAATTGCTATTACTAGTTTTAGTCATCCTTTGCTCGATTGTGAAAGTACGGCATGCATGTTGCCAGCATTCTTTCACGCTTTGTTAAGTTAGAATAATAGACTCACGTCATTCATCTGGTCTGTCACAGTCTGTCACACATGGTCTGTACAATGAGTTGCAGATTTCTCCCTTGCGCAGTCATAATTTTAGCTGAGCTATCCTGGTTTCCATGTGGCTTAGCTTTCCTGAATCCCTTGTGGGTTTGGGATAAGAATAGACTAACTGCATCGTCTTACAGGATTCGTGAAAGGCAAATAACTAGGGTAGTTGAGACTTGCTTCTACTCTAGCCAGCTCCTTTGAATTTTGTGATCGATGGCCTTACATAGTCAGCTTAGGCTGAATTGTCATTGACCTCCATCTATTTCTCTTGCATTCATCATTTTCATGATGTGGCAATTTTCTACTCAGCTTCAGACTTCCTGCTTTAGTACATGTGTGAATGACTGAAAAGCCTTACCTAGGTAGCCATTTGCTACAGAGAGTTCAGATGTCTGACCACAACCAGCTGACATGTAGTGAAGGAGTTGTATCATGAATACATGTAATACCAAAGAATTATATAGACAAATCGGTCGCCTAATGCATACAAAAGGGTTGGGAGCAGCTTTGTCAAGGATTTGAGCTATGCATACTACCACATGCCTAGCTACAATGTTTGATATGCCTACTAGGAACACTATTTCCACATGCGCAGCCATGCTGTATATTATTACATGTGGCTTGGTCACATGTACGCAGCCATTGATATTTGAGTAGTGTTGATATGCAAGATAGCTGAAGCATAGCTCTTGCACTGTGAAAATCTTCTTACTTAAATCAGACAGTGCTGCACAGGCTGAATCCTACACATTCTACTGTGTAGTCGTGCTTCCCAGGCTTGTAAACTGAGTGCTAGTCGAGCTTGCTTCCTTGTTCATAGGATGTCATCCAAGCAGAGGAAGTCAAAGGTAGTCTTGCCACCAGGTCTTGAGCAATGTTGACACCTTGTAGTGCATATGGGGTTCTTACACTGTTACAGGGTGTTTTTCCCCCCACTGTTAAATCAAAATTCTTGTTTGCCAATTGCTGCACTTTTCTTCGTTTTACTGCTGATGGAATTGGTTGTTGTTTATGTTTGGAGAGGAATGTTCTATTTCAGTGGTCTGGAATCAGAACTTATTGTTTTGGGCATGTGTACTTTTTTTGGTCCTTTTTTAAAAACAGCATTTTCTTTGGTGTAAAATTCTCTGTCTCCGAGATTCATCATTTGAAGTTATTTTGTGTGTGATGTTTAATGACCTATTCAGCATCATTATGTGCTTGTTTTTTAATTGGATGATCGTTGCAGTGTTTTGGAAAAGAATATTGTTATATGTAGAAGGCCGTAAGTACTGTGTAAGATGCAAAAAAGAGATTCATAACTTGCTTGAGGCTTTGCCATGGGAATTTGTGAGCAACATAGCATTCATCCAAATAAATGAAAACTGAAGTTGCATTTCACTAGCTTGAGGTAAAGGGTTGTATACAACAGAAACTTTTCAATGCAAGACTAGAGTTGCAATTAAAGGGCTATATAAAAATGAACACAGGTTTATTGCACTGCCAGAGGTTCATATCTTATAGCAGTTCTAGAAAAGTTGGTGCCAAAAGTATTTATAAATGGCAGTTGACATAAAAGAACAATGGTATCAGTCTGTCTGTGTTTTTGGATGATGGAATCTTTGACTGCGAGGCATGGGTCTGGAATCGGTGATCTGTAATGAGTTATCAGCCATGCTTTGTGGAGCTTTTGTCAACTCTGGTGTGCAGTTGCTTTGAATGATTGTGCAAGCATGTACATCTTTTCAGTGTCACTGCTACTTCCCCTGTGGTTGTGGGTAAGAATTGACCCACCATGTCTCCCTGGGAGTTTTGTAAGAGGCAAATGATGAGCGAAATCATGGCTGGGCTTGTGTTTCCTATCACCAGTTTACATGATTTTGTGATAGGTGGCCATACATAGGCTGGTAGTCAGTAAAACCTCTCTCCATTCATTCAGTGTCACTGCTAAAATGATGCATGTATAGCCATAATGTTGTTTCACTTGACATTTCAAGCCTGCATGTCTGTGTTCAGGCAGAAAAGCGTGCCCACCACAATGATGCATGTATAGCCATAATGTTGTTTCACTTGACATTTCAAGCCTGCATGTCTGTGCTTCAGGCAGAAAAGCGTGCCCACCACAATGCCCTGGAGAGGAAGCGAAGGGACCACATCAAGGACAGTTTCACCAGTCTGAGGGATTCTGTTCCGCTGCTACAAGGAGAAAAAGTAAACAAAGTTGGGGTTTGTTTTATACTTCATCAATGTTTTCCCCAAAATTGGTTGTAGTACCGTACTGTGATTGTAAGTGTCATTTGTGATAAAAAGGCTGTAATTGATGAAATGTAAGAATGAGACAGCAATGTGATGAATGCTTGGAGATCAAGTCTAAATGGGCATGAATGCACACACAAATGCAGACGCATTTGCATATGCATGTGTTTCAGTAGTACTCATGTGCATGCAAACACACAAATGCATAACACACAATGACATGCACCCACACAAGCAGACATAACTATCATGGTTGTATATTATTGACAAAGTTGACAAAATCTCTGTGAGTGACAGAGACTTTGAAAAATTTCCATGACTCTGTAACATGAATGGAGAATCACCTTGCAATTTCCTTTTTGTAAGGATTAATTTTGATTTGTGCATTAATTACCATTATAACTGTACGGAGTATCATATGATTTTTTTGGGTTTTTGTTTTTTGGCGCAGGTTTCCAGGGCACAGATACTGAAGAAGGCATCAGAGTACATCGTGACAATGAGGAAGAAGAATAGCAATCACCAGAAAGACATTGACGACTTGAAGAAGCAAAATGAACAGCTAGAGGGTAAAAGTAAGTTACTTGTATCTGGTTATACTTGGTTAGACTGAGGAGAGGAAGAAGAGGAGGGAGAGGAGAAATAGGATTACCCTAATTCTGAGTGGTTGTCAACCCTTAAACCTGGTATTTCAAATTGGACACCTGGTCCAGAATGGGTCATGTGGCCAGTCTGGCACTAGTTTCTTCTAGATAGTAGCAGCAGGGGTTAAAGGTTATGAACACTTCTCTTTGCATGCCACTTATCAGATCATAGAGGAAGGGTTTTGCTTCCCCTGTAGGAGAGATGAGGATGGTGTAAGTGGTTGGTTTTATTTAACTGGTCTTTTTACATGCTAACTCCTTTGCAGTAATGGACATTGTTTAGACAGAGTTTGAGCAAAGATGAAGATTCTTGATCTTGGGGTGATGTAGACAGGGAGTGAGCACTAGGGGAGATTCTGAGGAGGGAAAAGTGTTCCCTGAGAATCCTTTAAGTCCCCGACACATGGAAAGTCCGGTGGTTTTGTTTATGAAATAGAAGTGTCTGTATGAACACTGTAAGCAGAGATGATGTTTGGCATGCCAGTACTCCTGTCTGTGGCTGCTCTACACGAAGCATGGCTCCACCCCCACACCCTAACCCCTCTTTTCCTCCATCTTGTGTTACATGGGACAATAACTCTTGCATTGTGCTTTGGTGCCGCATTTTCCCCCTTTTGTCTTTCTCATTTGCAAGGCCAGCGTGAATGGCAGAGCATCACCCGAAGCACATGCACACACATGTAGCACATGCAAGCACACGCTTGCTCACACACTGTCTGATTGATGAAGAGGTCATCATGCTCAAGCAGATAAAAAAATCTTGATGTGCACAATATTTAAGGCTGCTCCTCCATTGATGTTTAAATAGCGGCCTTGGCTGCTCCTCCATGCATTGCAAAAGTTGTTTTTTCCCTTTCTTTATAGCATTGCTTGATTCACATGGGATGTCTTTTGCTTTGTGTTTTCAGTCAAAATCCTGGAGAAGTCCTTGCACACTGGGAAGCTATCCAAGCAGGCCAGTAGCCTGATGAGTGCCCGGGAGTCTAGGTATAATAGAGAACTGTCAGAATCTGAGAGTTCAGAGACTGAAGAAAAAGTAGGCAAGAGGAGGAAGAAGCTCAAGAGCTAGGGTCAGGTGGATCTGCAACAACATGGAACAAGGCAGCAACAGGGACTCTGTCACTGTGTCCTTAGTATCTGATGGGAGGTGAGCTTGTCTGAACTTGTATCATGAATCAACCTTGTGTTGTAGAAGATGGAGGAGGAGTTACAATTAGTAAGTATTTTACCTGTCTTACCCTTACCATTTTCTCTTGTGAAACTTGAAGTAAGCCAAGACTGGATGGAAGATTTATTGATCTACCAGAGATAACGAGGTTCAGCTATTGATACTTAAAAAATAACAACAGGTAGAGGATTAAAAACTTTGGTACAAAGTGCTGAATCATTCATCACGAGTAACATTAAGCATCATTACCAGCAGAAAGGAATAAGAACAGAACTGCACTTTTTACTTGCCCGGAAAGCTTGGAATGGTGTCTCTCAATGTTACCAAAGCTGCTGCTGTCTGTTGTATTTGTCACTCGTGGTGAGATTTACTCTTTGTCAGCTAGAACGCTCCTTGGCAAAAGCTCATCAGAAGCTTTGCAAGGAAAAGAGCTCCCTTCACCTTGACATTGAGTCATCATTGTTCCCTGTAAGTGTAATCTGTACTTAGGTGCAGACAGTTATGCCCCAGTCTGGAAAAATCCTGTACTTGGCTTGACATTATGGAACAACAAGCGTGACAACCATGAGAAAAGGCAGAATGAGAAATAGAGTGGAAATTGGTCTTCATGAGCAACTTTTCAACTGTTTGATGTTAGTAGTTGTCTGATCATGATCCTTGTGAATCCCCTTTCTTGTTCCATTTTCCTGTCAGTTCTGACCTTGATACCACCAGGTTCTCTATAGTTAGCTAGGGCTGCACTTTATAATCATGAATGTTTACAGATTTTGAAATAAAAACGAGCAGCAAGTCCTTCAGTTAGATTTTTCAAATAATGCTTTGCTGTACTTCTAGTTACTTCCCCAGCAAGCTTCTGTAGCACTAGACCAAATAGTTGAAGTGTTTTATCAAAGGCCATGAAAATGTAAAGGAATGATGTACCAGAAAATTTGAAGAAAAAAAAGGTTTTTGAATGTGGTTGAACCCTCGCACTGTAGCGCTAGCAAGCCAGATAATGAATTTGGCAAAACACTTTTTGCTGTCACTGTGTATGGATTTGGATTTTTTAGCTTAAAAAAAATTCAGGAACAGTGATATTGCTTTGAAGACCTAGTGTTATGGACTTGAGATCGAGAATAGAAATTCACTGAGCATTTGGCTTCCTAGCTAATGGATATGAAGTTATGAGGTGCGTTGTGTAGTCTACCCAGTTGGCAAGTAATAGGGCGATGTCAACGTGTGTCAAACATTTGACTGCCTTTACATCTGCAGTTATAGGGTGGTGTCAGCGTGGGTCAAACATTTGACTGCCTTTACATCTGCAGTTATAGGGTGGTGTCAGCATGGGTCAAACATTTGACTGCCTTTACATCTGCTTTCATCCTGTTGACACCGGCCTATTACTCGAAAGATCTTGCAAGGTTCCTAGCATAAGCAAGGTGCCCATGGTTGGTTATAGGTTTTCATCATTCTGACCAGAGATGTCAGCCATACTGGACGTCCCACCACATATCTGGAAACTGTCTTGATCAAGGCATTGGTATTGAACAGAAATTATCTATGGCTCTTTTAAATGCTGAAGTAATTTGGTGTTGTCTTTGTACCAGGAGACAGGGATTGAAACGGAGAGCTGGAATGCTCAGCTCTCGGCTCTTTACCATGATCTTGAAATCCTGCTTTCGATCCGACAGCGTGCTGACTGGCAAGAGGTGTGGAAGCGACATGGCGTCAGCCAAGTGCTAGGGCGGGTGGCATTTTAGTTGTACACTTGTTATCTGAATGCAATAAAGCCTGCATTTCAGTCCATGTGAGTTTGTGTGTGTGTGTATGTGTGTGTGTGTTTTCTACTTGCAAGTTGCAATCTCAGAAATGTTGAAACATGACAGCAAGTTGAGCATATGGTTTTGACTCTAAAACAGTACCCACAGATTGAAACTTCATTTGAATGCTATACTTAGGAAGTGGTTTTGAAATTGATTTTTGTCAGTTGGGGTTTCAAAAATGGCTAGAACAGGTTCACCAAGTTATTTGTGGATATGAATGTGTTCCAGGTAATGAATTGTACTGGACATTCGTTTGTCCAGTTGGATTGATGAACTGAATCTAGGTACTCCAAATTGATGAGTGCAGTCTCTCATGCTGCTGCTTCATGTTTTATTAAATCTAACATCACCATCGACCATTTGTCCATGTTATCATCCACTTGTGGAAATAAAAATCTTATGCTCATAAACTTAACCATTTGGATATTAGCCTGTGAAATTGTCTGTATTCTCAAATTTGGCAGCAGTGTAGTAATTCACTTTGATTTGAACTCTGAGTGACAATATTTTGTGCACATCTTGAATTCTATGAGTGACTATATTTTGTGCAGGTCTTGATAACATGACACTCTCTGCTGTCATGCAGCATCTTCAAGCTTGCTGGTCGACAGGCAAGTTGTGTAACATGACTTGGTATCAATTAAGTATAAGAGGGCATCCAGGGCTTTTTCTGTTGTTGCAGTATTGATTAGAAGCAGAGTTACACTCATTTGAGATAGTATGGGCCATTGTGCATTCTGGTGAAAATTCACTTGCATTGACTCTATTTTAGCATGAATGCATTCACTACAGTTTTAAACTCCTTGCAAAACAAATTGGGAAGAAAATGTGTGTACTACATCATTACATTAAAAACAGAGACATGATTTCGATATGATTCATTTTCAGTCCCTGCCCTCCGAAAATAGCAATTTCAGCAATTCCGGTGTGCGTGTGTGTACTAAAAGTTACTTTTTAAAAAGTTGCTTCCCCTTTAATTATGCAATAGACATGTAGTGTGTTCAAGAGGCCAACAGTTATTGAGTGGTCGATACCGGTCGACTCTTGAATGACTTGGTACGGCTACCGGTAGCTACTGCGCCACAGCGCCATTGCGCCTGTATAACCAAAATGGCTGCCTTCGGGGAAAGAGAGAAAGTCGCCATCACAAATATGCGCTGTGGCACGCATTTCGACCTGTGATTAATACCCAGCCTATGCGAGATGGTATAAGAAGTTAGGCTGATATTGTTTTTTTTTTTTTTAAGAATAACTGCTCTGAAATAATTACCAGGCAAGATGTGAGCAAACATTTCTACACGATACAAAAATTTCAAGGGAGGCAACTCTAACATCTTACATCTTATAGTTTGTTGTGTAACCTCCCTTGAAGTGAGCATCATGAAATTCTTGCTTTCACCAAGTCGGCACTGTCGTTTTGACATAAATTTTGATTCGAGCGATGCCGAGCCTTCATGCACAGCTGCAGCTTAAGGTATTTTAGCAGCTTCCACAAGGAACGAGCAGTCTGCAGCTGCTGGTTAACTCATTTGGATGAGAAGGCATCGCGGAAGTCATCTTGGCTACCGTCAAGTCATAACGAGTCATTCAGGAGCGCACATTGGGGGCTCGCCTACCGTTCAGCGAACGGTTGGTCATCTAAAACTGCATTTCTTTCTGTCCTTCTTCAGAAAAAGCAGAAAGTTCTAACAACTTCCACATTCAGTTTGAAGTAACTACAGTTCCGCTCTCATTTTGTATTGACCTTGCATAGCCTGCAAAGGCTGATGGGCCATCAGTCATTCATTCTGTAGTGTGCTTATGCATGTCTGTAAGACTAGATCACAATGTGCTCTCCCAAAAGAATGAATTGCTAAGACATGACTGGACAGCCACGCTGTTAAATTGTGGAGGTCTACATGGGGACAAATGATGCTTTGCTAGCAGCAAGTGAAAAACAAACATACTATTTAGACATCTTTATTTCAAAGACTCAGAAGATGTACTTCTCAAGTATGTTGCAATCTACAATAATATATATGCATGGAACAAACTGAGACTGTGATGAGACCTTTGAGGAAATCAAAGGGGATCAAAATCGGCCCACTAACTGTTATGTCCCTTGGGATCTATAAATGCCAACCAATTCTTGAGCATGAGGATATTGTCTGACAAAATGGAGCTGGACCCAAACATGCACTAGGAATACTGCAGGACCACATTCATCCTCAAGTCTCGATCCTTGGTGCAGTCTCCAAAAAGCACATCATCACATACATGGGGTATGGACAAGGTTCAACTGGACAATGCAGGTTGGCACACAGCTTATCGGTCATTCAATGGCTTCACCAACCCTATGGGGCACAAACATGCTTTATGAAAAGCATCTCAAGATTGCAATAACTTGCATTTGTGTGAGGAAAAACACCACTGTTTTTCAACAGATCAAATGGCCTCATTGAGGTATTGAACATGTGACATGAAAACATGCACCAGCACACATCATTTGAAGTATCTCGCTCCATTCTCATGTGGTCTTTACAAGTTTTGACATGAAAATTGACATATGCTACTTTCAAAAGATTAACATTAAAAACCCAAAGCACAATAACAAGAAAACGGGAATTTCTCCCTGTGATGCTAAGACAGGTGTCTAAAACTTGCACTGACAAGCCAGATTTACAAAGCAAAGAAAGGCAGATGCTTCAAGATGAGTAACTCAATACCCTATGATTGGGAGGGGGTGGGGGGAAACAAATTTGATTGGAGATATTTGCATGAGCATGCATCTATGGCAATAAATTGTTTTCACAATACACTGAGAATTACGTTCACCACATTAGTTGCTTCCATTCATATGAAATCTGTACACATGAACCATTTTCTGGTTGGAAAAATACAATTATTGTTACCAGAGTACAACCACTGTCTATCTGGCAACTGCAAAAGCCCTTGCATTCTTGTGCCAAACATTCTTCCAAATCCTACTGGTGATATTGGAATTAAGTCAACAGTCGAAGTGATGGAACTTGCTCATGAGAAGATGAACACAAAGAAGTGCTCTATTTCCATCCCATCCTTCCCGCAACTCCAAGCAAAATCTGACCTGAACTCTGCAGTAACAAGAAATGTGCGTGTGCCTTGTGGCTGCTTCGTTGTCTGCCAGGCCTGCTGGGAAAGACAATGTCCTTGAGGCAACCCTGGAAGTCAACTTTGGCGGGGGAGCAGCCGAGGTGGGCACGGTCAGCTGGGGTCAGCAAGGCCATCACGACTTGCTGGAGGTGGGGGCAGGAAGGCTGCCATAGCAGCCATCCATCTTCAGCACAGCATCCACTCTGATGTTGTAGACAGGGTGAACCATTCTCTGAAAGCAAACGGAATGTGCAGATACTGCATTATAGTAAACCACAAGTTTAGGGGGCAGTCTGATGCAGGAGATGATGGATGACTCCCTGTCAGCAATAGGAAAATGTAAACACTGATGATGTAGACAGAGTAATCCTCTGAAAGCACAAGGTATATGTGGGCATTGCACATCAGAAAACAAGTGAGACAGCCTTATTGTGCTGAGAGGATGAATCTACTATAGAAATATCAGAATGACATAGACACCCTGAGGTTGTGGGCAAGGTGGATAATGGTCTGAATGCAAGAGGAAAACACATGCAGTGCATGGTGATAATCAAGTCTAGTGAAAGGTCTGGGGTTGCTGTGATGGGAAATCAATGTCTGAACAAATAGAAAATGTAGATACCTAACAAAGACCTGGCAGATCACCCTCTCAAAGTATGAGGAAAAGTCGTCTACTAAGTCTACGGGTGGGCTGATGTTGAAAGTGAAAGACAAAGAGCTTTTCAACAGGGAAACAAGGGGGTACAAAACCATCATGAGGGCTACTGTACATATTCCTCTCTGTCTCTCTCGTTGTCAATGAGTATATGTGTGTGCTTGTTTTTTATTATGATGTAGAAAAAATAAAGATATGACACATGTTATGATAATAATGATGATTATGATTATGGTGGTGGTGGTGGTGGATTTTTGTTGTTGTTCTTGTTTTTTATATGTTCATTTTTGTACTCTTCTTCTCTTACAATGATATAATTAAAAACCAAACAAACCAAACCTTCAATTCAAACAAGACAAACAGCGAGGCATGGTTACAGACAAGATCAGCAAAGACCTGAAATTCAAGCAAGGACCTAAAGGCAAAGACAACTTGGAGCAGACAGCTCACCACTTCGTTCTTGGGGCTGCCAATGATGATGCTGTTGCTGAGCTGGCCACCGGTGAAGTGCTGGGCGATGGACAGGCCACTCAGGCAGTAGCAGGTGTGGTAGAAGTCCCTGGGCCTGCAGTGAGAGGCTGGCATTCACTCCTCCACTCTTAGTACTTGACCACAACTCTTCCCCTGCCTTGACAGATTGACTTTGTAGCACTGGCGTGACCGAAGTGCAAAGATCTCTTTTTGAACTCATGCATCTACTCCCAGCACAAAGCAAACCATTTGCTTTTACTCTGACTGTATAGAGGTCTGTTTTGACTGCGCTACACTCACGCTTACTCTGCCCTAGTATCAATCTCATCTAACCAATCAGAATGCAGCTTCAGTCTAGTTCTGTCTCCTGATTGGTTACATAAGATTGCTAGTATGGCAAAGTAAGCATAGGCATTGCTCAACTGAAATAGGCCTCAACAGTTCAACGCTACAATGCATGGTTAAAATGTCCATGGAATTTTGTAGAATCAAACAATGTTCTAGAATCTTGGTTAGTTCCTTGAGAACAAAACAGAAAGCTATAGCAGTGCCAAGGCTTGGGTTTCACACCTGTTGCACTGCTTACCTCCCCTGCATGTCGGTCACACTCCCTGAGGTGTCTTCTCAAGATTCTGCATACTTCACTTGCATCATCACCTACTTGTTTTTCTCATCCTTAGATCCTACAAGTCACACTTAGGCCAATGCTCATATATCCAGCTTTTCAACCACTCACACACACACAACGCACACGCATGCCGCGCACACACACACACTAAACAAGAAGGGCAAAGCCCATACGACTCACATGCTTGACCTTGACCTTTATATGACCTTGACCTTCAGGTGACATTCAAGGTCAAGGTCAAACAACTAAACCTACCAATGACATCATACACAAAGAAATGCTTTACACATTTTTCCTACCAAAATACATGTGACCTTGACCCAAGGTCAAGGTCATCCAAGGTCATGCTACACAAAGCAGTTAATTCAAGACATAGGAAGCACAATGGTGCTTATTGGCACTTTCTACCATGAGATATAGTCACTTTTAGTGGTTCACTACCCCATTTTGGTCACATTTCATAAGGGTCAAAGTGACCTTGACCTTGATGATATGTGACCAAATGTGTCTCATGATGAAAGTATAACATGTGCCCCACATAATTATTAAGTTTGAAACAGTTATCTTCCATAGTTCAGGGTCAAGGTCACTTCAAAATATGTATACAATCCAACTTTGAAGAGCTTCTGTGACCTTGACCTTGAAGCAAGGTCAACCAAACTGGTATCAAAAGATAGGGCTTGCTTTGACCTATATACCACTTGTAGCTAAGGTCGCCATTCTCAATAACGTGGGAGAAAATTGGGAAAATGTGAAAAATGACTGTTTTTGAGACCACATTTATGGCTCCTGTGACCTTGACCTTGAAGCAAGGTCAAGTCACTATGTATGTTTTTTGAGGCCTTGTCATCATACACCATCATGCCACATTTGGTGTTGATAGACTTAATAGTCTCCGAGAAAAATCCAACGTTTAAGTTTTTTACGGACGCCCGGACGCCCGGACGGACGCCCGGACGGACGCCCGGACGGACGGACGACACGGCTCAGTACATAGACTCACTTTTGCTTCGCATGTGAGTCAAAAAGTTTGGTGTTTAGGATTTTCAAATTACATTAACAGCAAACAACACTCCTTTACTTGTACTGAAAATAGATATGCATTGGGTAGAACCACCGCTCAAGGAACATCTACCAGCAAGAGTGTTTTGGATACCATCTAAAAGGTCTTGGGTTCAGTCCCCGCCTGCGGTCCCACATTTTTCCTGTCTGTCCCACACAGGGCTTCTGCTCTGTTTGGTCAAATTTTATAACAGCAAACACTGCCACTGTGTCGGTGCCCACCTGCCAGGCTTGTCTATGAGACCCCCCATGGCATGCTGGCAGCAAATGAGCAGGTACTCCTGCAGCGCCGCCTGGTGGAACATCCACTGCTGGGGACTAAGGTCTGGGTCATCTGCAACACAGCAAGCAGACAGTGTGTAGTGCTGGGACTCTGGGTCCATGCAGAACCAATACTGGCTGGCCTGCAGCATTCCACCTGTGCCTTGCAACACTCAGTGGGTCTATGACTGTTGCTTTGACTGGAAAATGCTGGGCCCTTTCAAAGATAAAACATGCTAGACAAGAAGAAAGCAAACTGCATTCATTTCAGCCCCAAAACTATTTTTAGTTGGGAAAGGGGTGAGAGAGTAGTACTTGAACTTGAACTTGTTATTAGGCAAGCAGCCCCTTATACATGACAGAGCAAAGAAAACAATTACCTATGATTTGGCATCATTTGATGGGAGTCAGAGTGCATCTATGGTAATGTGCTGGAGAGTTCCTTCTGAGAGAGTAGTTAATAAATAATAAGGAGGAAAGCAAAAATCACTCACAAAGAATTTGCAAAAGGCTGCTACATGAATGTACTTGTTTCTCAGATATAAAATCACCATTCAATATGTATCAACTGAGGTAACACAAGGAAGAAAATAGGATGACATCTTGCTTTTGATACAGCTGGCTAAGAGAGGTTGCATAAAATCAAAATGCCTTGAATCAAAAGCCCCATCCTCACATACAGCAAAACATGCCATATTTTGTGGTCAAATTCAAAAGCTGTGTTTTTTAGTGGCTGTTAATATTACAGCACATCATAGCATACCTAGATGGAAATGGTACAAAGAGGAACATGAAAGCACTTAACACATACTGAAGCCCTCTACTGCACAGTTGTTGTGGCAGAGAGGGACTGATTCACACTTGACTGTGACGGGACCAACACTTTCTCTAAGTGCACACACACATGGAGACAAGTCACTGCAGGCGGCCTTACGTTCATTGCAGAGCACCATGTGGATGAGGGGGAAGGCGCCGCCCTGCCAGAAGGAGTAACATCCATCCACCAGCTTGTTGGTCCGACCCTGGAACCCGCCCTCATAGCGCATCTGTCGGTTGGCCGTCCACCGCTGTCCAAAGACAAATGACACAGCCTCATCACAGAGCCTTCAGGCAGTAGACAGATGAAGAAAGCTCTTGGAAAGTGCTCAGCAAGGAATGGCATCATTTCATCATAATAGATGAGATTAGGTAAAGTTGTAAATGCAACTACTGGAAGAAAATGTTCTATGTGTATATAAGATGTTAAATACAAATACCTCCTCATATTGAGAATTTCATGTCATGAAAATATGATACTATGCACAAACACACACACACACACACACACACACACACACACACACACACACACACACACACACACACACACTAAAGTTGGGATCACAGAAGTATGTTTATCCCATAATATTGTAAGCAGAACAAATGGTGAAATTAGCCAGCCACCTTTCTAACCTACTGTACTTACTGGGGAAGTAATGTTACAAACATAAGGAAAGTGGAGTCCACCTATCAGAAAACCATGAAAAGAGCCCAACAACTTCTGCATTCAAGCTCCCTTTGCAGACTGACATGAAAGTGATTCACTCTCTACAAAGGGCTATTTCCATAAAATCTCAAAGAAATAACAGGAGACTGGCACATAACAAGTCAGCCAACTAAGGAAATAGACACATCTTGACACATTCTTAAATGTCTGTTCATGGGAATGCCTGACAAGATCAGTCTGATATTTGCTTAAAATCAAAAAAGTATTTTGAGATTAGCATAGCTGTTTTTCAATTTATGTTTCCCATCCCCTTTCCTTAATTAATTACACTTATGTCTGTTATGGTTGTGATGGTAAGAAAATAAAGACAGTTACTAGACACTGCCTTTCTCCTTCCCTACTTGATCAATATCCTTCCCACACAAAACAAACCAACATCAAATTATGAACAATTTATAAAGAAACAAGTGGTTCTGAATGACTGGCATCTGTGGCAACACTACTGTAGCAGTACAGGACTGATGAATCACTTGTCTTCACTGACACCCTTCCCAAGGGACACACAAAGAGGATACAGATATAGTGGAAAAGAGTGGAGACAGTTAGTGTAGTTACCAGCAGCCTCTTCATGTCACAGACATGGGAATGGTTCAAGAGACACAAAGCTGCCAAGCCACAGAAGGAGTAGCCACCGTGAGCCTCCAGGCCTGGGCAGCCGCCAAAGCCACCCTCGTATGTCTGGCAACTGGCACAGTGGAAAATAATGGATCATTTGC